>JAXIVJ010002232.1:10000-114747 GCA_036785665.1 Chirona hameri
TACATATATACATATATACATATATACATATATACATATATACATATATACATATATACATATATACATATATACATATATACATATATACCATATATACATATATACATATATACATATATACATATATACATATATACATATATACATATATACATATATACATATATACATATATACATATATACATATATACATATATACATATATACATATATACATATATACATATATACATATATACATATATACATATATACATATATACATATATACATATTATACATATATACATATATACATATATACATATATACATATATACATATATACATATATACATATATACATATATACATATATACATATATACATATATACATATATACATATATACATATATACATATATACAATATATACATATATACATATATACATATATACATATATACATATATACATATATACATATATACATATATACATATATACATATATACATATATACATATATACATATATACATATATACATATATACATATATACATATATACATATATACATATATACATATATACATATATACATATATACATATATACATATATACATATATACATATATACATATATACATATATACATATATACATATATACATATATACATATATACATATATACATATATACATATATACATATATACTATATACATATATACATATATACATATATACATATATACATATATACATATATACATATATACATATATACATATATACATATATACATATATACATATATACATATATACATATATACATATATACATATATACATATATACATATATACATATATACATATATACATATATACATATATACATATATACATATATACATATATACATATATACATATATACATATATACATATATACATATATACATATATACATATATACATATATACATATATACATATATACATATATACATATATACATATATACATATATACATATATACATATATACATATATACATATATACATATATACATATATACATATATACATATATACATATATACATATATACATATATACATATATACATATATACATATATACATATATACATATATACATATATACATATATCATATAATATATACATATATACATATATACATATATACATATATACATATATACATATATACATATATACATATATACATATATACATATATACATATATACATATATATATATACATATACTATATACATATATATATACATATATACATATACATATATATATTATACATATATATATACATCTATATATATACATATATAATATACATATATATATATATATATACATATATATATATATATATATATATATATATATATATATATATATATATATATATATATATATATATATATATATATATATATATATATATATATATATATATATATATATATATATATATATATATATATATATATAATATATATATATATATATATATATATATATATATATATATATATATATATATATATATATATATATATATATATATATATATATATATATATATATATATATATATATATATATATATATATATATATATATATATATATATATATATATATATATATATATATATATATATATATATATATATATATATATATATATATATATATATATATATATATATATATATATATATATATATATATATATATATATATATATATATATATATATATATATATATATATATATATATATATATATATATATATATAATATATATATATATATATATATATATATATATATATATATATATATATATATATATATATATACTATATATATATATATATATATATATATATATATATATATATATATATATATATATATATATATATATATATATATATATATATAATATAAAGAATAATTTACCTATTATTCAACTATTACAATTATTACAATGATGAAGCCGTTTTGTCCGTTTCATACAGAAAAAAATACCCCCGCCCCCCCCCCCCCCAAAACAAAATGTTTTCCCCAGTGTGCCGCACCGGCACACTGGGCCAGCGCAACGGTCAGGGGCGGCAGCAACGACAGCAGCCGCGGCGGCGGCGGCGGCAGCAGCAGCAGCAGCAGCAGCAGGCAGCAGCAAAGGCAGGGAAGGACGGGCCAGAGGTAGAAAGCCGGAAAGCGGAGGCGTGTATGCTGTATTTTGATGTTTTAATCTTATATTGTATTATGTGTTGTTATACTATATTGTATAATGTGATTTGTATGGTATTGTTATGCTACTATACTTCGTTGTATGTTATTGTTATGTTATTATACTTTGTTGTATGGTATTTATATATGTTACTATACTATATTGTACAATACTATATTTATTACCATGTAGTATTGTATTGTAATTATATATTCTTGTACTAATATTGCGTTTTGTTGTTGCAATATCAATTATATGTATTATGTAGTATATATTGTTATACTATATTGTATGTTTTTTTATTATTTCAGTTCACCTGTATGTGAATACGTTTCATTGGCCCCCACTTCTCTTCAAATGTATCCAATTTGTTGGCTACTCTAGCTGCGTTATATTCTATTTCGGCTTCCCATTTTAACTTATTCTTTAAGTGTGTAACGTTTGGCTGTGTTTCTTTATAGCGTGCCTTGTAAATGACCATTTTTGCTAATGTGATTATACAGGTCTCAACTGCACTTAACTTTGTTGGAAAGAACCACGTTTTGGTATCTACATTCAAGTTTATTTTGTATTCTCTCGCTAGATACGTTTTAATAGAATTGATGAAAGATTGAACTCTGGGGCAATGCCAGTACATATGAATGAGCTATTGTTTCAGGTTCATGTTTACAAAATGTGCAATTGTCACTATCTTTGACTTTGATTATTTTTAAGTATCTGTTAGTCGTGATGATTCTATTAATGAGTTTATAATGAAACATTCTGATGCGCGTTGAACGTGACACCTATTACTTCCAAGAAGCTGTTGTCTTCAAAGCATCCTATATCCTTTATCCATTTTTCTTTTTGTCGTGCGTTTGCTTCAGTGATTTCACTTAGTCTGGATTCTAAATATGTATGATAGGCCAAGCGTGGAAAATTGGGGTGGTTCATTACTAGATTAATTCTTAATGGTATTATGGGACCCAAAGCTTTTGTCGATGCTACTTGTTTCACACAATCAGGTAAGCTTCTAACTAAACTTTCGTAACATAGAAATGTCATTCTTATTTCATATTTGTTTTCCAAGGTTTCTTTAGTATGCAGCCGTCCTGTGTTTTCATTAACTAAATCTGCGAGAAATCTAATACCTTTCCTATTCCAATTGTGTATGATAGAACATTTGAATTTTGTGTAGTCAGAGAACCAGACACTTTCAGCTAATATTTGTGGCATACCTGGGTTGTACATACGGCTGAAACCGGTGAAGGCTTCAAGGACATCTTTCCAGAAGGGATTCTGTGTTTTTATGTTACTTTTCTGCAATTTCTTAGTTCCATAGCAAAGTATATCCTGGATATCTGGCAATTCCTTTGCGGCTAGTTGTGCCCATACAGCGCTCGATGTCATCAATCTCTTGAGCCATGTCAGTTTCATACTCTTTACGAATCCCTGAATATCAACCATATGTAATCCGCCAAGTTCATAACTCTGAATAACTTTGGCACGTTTTATAGGGTCTCGCTTGCCTCCTCACAAGAAAGAAAAGAACAAACGCTCTAATTGTTTAATTCTGTTTGAGATGGGTTCGGCAGAGCCGTAAACAAATGAACCAATTTAGAAATGAGCAGCGACTTCACCACAGTAATTTTTCCTATGGGAGTGAGATTTCTCCTGCGCCACTGTTATTTCTTTTTCTATTTGTAGTAGCTTTGGCTCAAAGTTGTTTTGTGTTATGTTATCATTATTATTTGTGAATGTAATACCCAATATCTTAATTTGGCTAACCCACTTTATCCCCAAATTGTTTTCTCTCTGATGTTGTTCTGGAAGACCGATTTGGATACATGATGTTTTTTTCAATGTTCAGGTTAAGCCCAGAAAATTCCGAAAATGTTTTTAGTTCATGCAATGCCCCTTGCAAGCATGTGGACGAGTTTTTGAGAAATAACACTGTATCATCGGCATATTGTGATAGTCTGACTTCATGATTTTCTGACAACTGAATGCCAGTAAGTAATTGTGATCGCTGTATCTGGTTGGCAAGAACATTAACTGCAAAATTGAACAGATAGCCTGAGGCTGGGTCTCCCTGTCGTATCCCACATTTAAGGTAAATTTTGGCACCCAAGTGACCATTCAACATTATCCGCGAGAAGTTTTCGGTATTTAAATATAACGTGTTTATCGTGTTTCTGAAATGTGGTCCAAAGTTATATTGTTCTAACACTCGAGTTACGAATTCCCATGATATTGAGTCGAAAGCCGCCTCAAAATCAGCAGTCATGATCAAACCAGACCCTTTTTTCGCGAATAAACTATTTATTACGTCATACACCAAGCGCGTGTTTTCACCAATATATCGTCCCTTGATATACGCTGTTTGACATGGATGTATGAGCTTCCCTATAGTCTATAGTCTGGCTCTGTAGTCTGGCTGAAATAGTGGCTGATATTATTTTAAAATCAATATTTAATAATGTAATTGGGCGCCATGCTTTTATATTATCTGGAGATTTCCCGGCCTTTGGTATCATTGTTATAACACCTTCTCTATGTGATAGCAACGTTTTGTCTAGATGAGAACACAAAACAAAGGCTCTATACAGAAAAGGTCCTAACTTGTTCCAGAAATACTTGAAAAAACATGCCGTATAACCATTTGAACCAGGTGATTTACCCTTCTTCATTCCTTGCATTGCTTCCGTTATTTCTTGGAATGATAATGGCTGATCAAGGCGTATACGTTCATTGATGTTTAGTGATGTTATAATATTTTCACTGATGAAGTGACGAGCTGTTTGTGGCATAATATGTTCCCAGTTATATTTTCTCGATAGGTCGTCTGTAAATGTCTGAAGTATTGAGGAGGTTCGTGTTAGGTGCTGTTCGCCAACTCTACGTACTGTTACTGTCTTTCTCATTGCATTTCTTTTCTCTAAACCAAGGAAATATTTAGATGATTTTTCTCCATCTTCATGCCATCTGGTTCTAGACCGTACGATGAGACCATTGATGTGATGTTTTCTGATGTTTTCAAGCTTTTCTTTGTACTCTTGCAAGCGAGATGCATTTAATTCTGATCTATCCTTCGAGAATTGTGAGTGAGCATGAGCTATATGTGTAATGAGTTCTTTTTCTCTTTTTTAACTTTTTGCTTTTCGTTTCGAATATCTGACAGTTTCTCCTCTAATCATCATCAATAATGTTTCGTAGAATAAATCATCGTTAATGTGAAATTGAATATCTTTATAGTTACATGTATTTGACAAGAAACTATATGTATAAACGGGCAAAGCATATTGCTCTATTGTTTGATCAATACATTCGTCCACTACTCTAACGTATTCCTCGTCGCTGAGAAGCGACTCATTAAATTTCCATAGCCCTGGCCCTCGTTGCGATTCCCCCACCTGTAGACAGTGATATTATGTTGTGGTCTGTTCGATAACCGGGGATTATTTGAAGATCGTTACAGACTTGACAGATGCTTACTAACGAAAAACATGTCTAATCTTGCACCCTTATTTGGAGTTGATTTAAACCATGTAAATTGTTGTTTGTTGGGGTTATGGTGCCTCCATACGTTTATGAGATTATGTTTATTGCAAACAGAGATGAATTTCATTCTGGCGTTAACATTATTTTCGTGAACGTACCCAAAACAATCGTTCTCAGCATCCATAATAAAGTTGAAGTCTCCGCCAAGAATAACATGGTCACTGTCAACGCTGTCTAGTAATTCGTCTATGCGTCCATAGAACTGAGGCTCGTCTCGGTTTGGGCCATATATACTGCCTATTACGGAAGTGTCTGTACCTATCTTACATTGTAGTAATACATAATTACCTTTATTGCTGGTGAATTCTAGAATAATATCATGCTGAAGGTTCCTATTGAATAGAATGGAATTACCCCTGCTGTTGTTTGTATAGCAGGAATGATAAGATTTACCTTTCCAAATAGATTCAAATGAGGAAATTTTATCTGTTGTTAAATGTGTATCTTGAAGCAAAATGATGTCATATTTCATGTTATTTAAATAGTGCACGACATCCCTACGTTTGTGTTGAGATCCTAAGCCTCTTACATTTAACGACATAGTTTAAAATTAGTCATTTTGTGTTACAAAGAAAAACAAAATCTTGAGAGGCTGCGTGTGTACTGTGAATGTATCTGCGAAAGTGTGTGACGTGACTGGTGTACTGTGCAGTGTTAATGATAGTGTGCGTGTTGGTGTGACTATGCAGTGTGAATCGACTTCTCCGGCACTCACCGAGGTACCAACAGGCTCGACACCAGGTCCCGACGACTCCAGGCTCCACGGGATGGGGATGGGGGATGCTGCGAGCGTCGTCAGCCGGAGGCGACGTCGGCGGCAACCACGAGCCGGCGAGACGACAGGCCGCACACCGCGCCGATTCAGCCGCCGCCGCCAGCAGCGCCGAACCAGACGCCGCCGCCGCCAGCAGCGCCGAAACAGATGCCGCCGCCGCCGCCGTCAGAGGAGCCAAGGGCATTCCTCTCGCACAGGGTAGCTGTGTGCAGACGGAAAAAGAGCCAGCAACGAGCCCGAGAACAAATCGCATAGCAACTGTGGGAAATATATAACTAGGGAAAATTACGTTAACATATTGAAAAACGAGCGCACTCAATACAGCCAAGGGACACAGTCTTGAAAACGCCAGATGCGAAGCAGAAAACGACAATGTACGAATGTTTAGAAAAACTTACACTAAAATGTCTCCCGAGATATACATACGAATGGGCCATTACTGTTTTACAGGGAGCCCCAGTTCGCGCAGCTTATCGACTGAGTCTATGCGCGAGCTGGTGCCGAACTTCTCTGCTTTGAAGTGCACGTGTCCCCACCTTGTATAGACGGTGTATATCTTCTTTTGCTTTTTTGCCTCTAGAAGAGAGCGGAAGATTTGGCTCTTGTGTGCCGTCAGGCTCTCGTTGATGAAGAGCTCATCGCGTCCCGTCAGCTCCAGTCGGCGCGTCATCAGCTGGCCGCGCACACTGCCCGCCCCAGAGCGCACGAAGCGAACGATCACTCGGTGGTTGGGTCCTGGTAGGCGGTGCGCTCTGTCGATGTCGTCGTCCGTGATGACTAGCCCGGGCAGCCGGGCCCGGACAACGCCGATGACGAGCTTGTTGATGTCCTCCGCCTCACCCGCCCGCCACACGCCGCCGGGGCGCCCAGACTTCGCACCGCCCCGCGCACTACTGACTCCCGCCCGCTCGTCCGGGCCGGCTGGACCGGCGGTGTCTGTGCCCTGGGGCGCTGACCCGCCGGCTGGCGGCAGAGGCGCAGCCAGGCGCGAGCCACGCTGGGGCGCCAAGGTGCGGCCGGAGAGAACGAGACATGGAATACGAGAGTTCATCTCCGCGCTTTCGGTCCTCTCGTTCAGTCTCTTAACTTCTTCGCGTGTCTCTTTTAGTTCGGTAGCCATCTTCTCTAGTTCAATGTCCTTTTCGTTCACATGTTCTTCCAGGTCTCTGATGCGGCCGCTGATAACTTCAAACTGTGACTGAAGAGTTGTCTTGAAATCGTGCAGCTCCTTGGAAAGAAACAGCGACAGACGGCTCTCCATTTCCTCCACGGCATCTTCGATCAGCTCTTTTACTTCACCTGATGTCCGGCGAGTTGATGATTCGGGTGGTCTGCGCTTGCACATCGGTGCAGAGTCTCCCGACTCTGAGCGGTCTCGCTTTCCTGCTCCGTCGTCGTAACTTCTGACGAGTTCACCGACAGTGGAGCCTCCTCCGAGCGATTTGGTGGTTTCCGCTCCGATTTCACCACCCTCACCGCCACCCGCGTCAGACATCGAGGCTCAGTGCTCTCCGATTATCACAATAGCAAAAAGATTCCGGCACCACTGGCACTGCTCGTGATCGGCCGCGTGCGCCTGTGCGGAGCGCGGCCCGGAGCGTCCGACTGCGCCAGAGGTCACCGGTCAACTGATTAAAGACTTATTCAAATGATTGTTTCTACGTTTGAATTTTCTTGTTAACCATTATTGAAGGTATTTTATCACTGTATTTCATAGTAGTTGACACTTCAGAAACTTGTGACGTAATAATATTGTATCCAATATGCATTTCCCTCACCTTTTGCTATTGTGGCGCAGTGCCGAGTGCTTTGCGAATACTAGCTTGCCTGGGGTTCAATTAATTCCGCCCTTATTTTATTCGAGTTGGTATAGTTTGCATGTTGTTGTTATTCATGACTTATACTGATAGTCAGTCATGCATCACGGATGTTTCACGGATTGCTTCACGGATCAGAGCGCTGCTCGAACGCACGCTAGTAGCGCTAGTAGCGCTTTCGTTCTCCATGGCAACCAGGCGTGAGCCAATGAAAAGCCAGAACGTATTCCCTTTCTGGCTTTTGACTGGCTGACGCCTGGTTGCCATGGAGAACGAAAGCGCTACTAGCGTGTGTCCGAGCAGCGCTCAGTTTGATCGGAAACGTCACAGAGCCTCCAAAAATACCGCACTCGATGTAAACAATGGTAGGAAAGGACGAATTTGTCATGACCTTCATGAAGTACACAAGGTACTTGTTTAGTATTTTTTCCAAACTTACAACTTTGAATTTGGGAATAATTTTATTTAATTCTTAAACTTAAATAAAATAATTTTAAAACCATAACGGTAGCCTAAGAAATTGTTGCTAACAAAATCAAAAGGTTATTATTTCCCTTCCAAGGAAATAGTTAACCTTGGAATTTTTTTACCGAACACGATTTGATTATATTTTTTAATACAATTTCTTTTTATATTGTCAGAAATGGCCTTATATCGGACCGATTCAGGACAGAAGGCCGTACATTTTTATTGTTTATCAAAACTATATGCATACTCTCTGCGTCAGAGTCCTGACGTCACGCGAATGTAAAAAAAATGGTTCAGCCAATCAGATTCGAAAGTAGTCGCGTAAAGATAGACTCGCATTGGAGATGTGCCAACCGGCGGCCGGCGATTCGCTTGCTAGCACCAGCTACAAGCTGATTGGCTGATGGTATAGCCTCTGCCCGGGCTAGAACCAGTACAAAATTATTTCGCCAGCACCGCATTCCTTCGCCAAAAACTCAAATATATTCGGCTGGAGAGTCTTTTCAGTCAAGAAAACTTGCAGATATGGGTTTCCCAACACGGGCTACAAAACTGCTATCTCAGTTTAAAATTAATGTTGAAGGTAAACTATTTCCTTTAAGTTAGCCGACGGGTTCGGATTCGAATTCAGCGTCGAGTAGCGATTAGCTTCACAATGTGGGAACAGCTTAATTTGGGACACGCTGGTCACAAAAATGACATTCATTTTGACATTCAAGGTAATCTTCAAAATCATTTTCAAGGTCAAAGGACGGGATGGCTCAAAACGACCCGAAGTTATTGTCCGATCGTCAACATAATAGTCTCATTCGATTCCTCGAGTCCGTATTTAGCTGTAGCTTCCGCAACCTCACTCGTGGCAAATGACATTGGCCCTCAATTTCAAGGTCAAATGACGTTTTGAGCCGTCCCGTCCTTTGACATAGGAAATGAGTGTCAAGGTCATTGGCCATGAGTGAGATTGCGAAGGCTGCGGCTAGATATTGACCCGAAGAATCGAATGAGGCCATTATTTTTGCGATCGCACAATAACTTCGGGTCGTTTTCAGCCTCCCGTCCTTTGACCTTGAAAATTACATTAAAGATGACATTGAATGTCAAAATTAATGTCATGTTCGTGATCAGCGTTCCCCATTTGACCTGTTACCACATTTTGAAGCGAATCGCTACACGACACTGGATTCGAATCTGAATCCGTCGCCAACTACATGAACATGCGGGGGAGGAGGCATCACGATTGAGGGCGCCTCTTCTGGGTGTCTGGACACCGAAGGCGCCACTCTCGAGTGCAGATGGCGCCCTCGAGTCGTGAGTGCCGGCGACACCCCTTTGGATCGGAAATGATGCCTCATTTAGACCGGAAATAACGATCCCAACTGTGCCTCCCCGGAAACAACAGTTTTCTGACCTGCCCAAGGTGCTCACCAAGACAAGGCTGGCAAGGCGCAGCGTCCCTTGAGTACCCCCTCCCCCATTTCGAAAGCGCAATTTAACCCATATTTTTCCACAGATAGTCGTACCAAGTATGCATTTTTATGTTGGGATTATATTTGCGTTTCAGTAATCTTTTAAAATAAAAACTAATGGCTTGCGAAAAGGGTCTCCCAAACAGTTGCCCCGGCGGGGCCGGGGCAACTTTGAAGTTGTCCCGGCCGCGGCCGGGGCTGCCCTGTAGGATTCTCCACACACGGTGATAATGACTAACTAGAGAAAGCTTCCCTTTCTGTGCTGTATCTGAAAGCGACAGTGGCCGCCAGCAACCTAACCGGTCCGACTTCTCGTGCAGCGGCGCGGTTTCCGGTTCCAGTTCCGGTCCTCCCGTTGCCCGTGCGGGGCAGACACGAGAAAGCCGTGCGTTCCTGGTGTGCCGGTGTGTTGCGGTGCCGCCGGTCGGACCAGCTCTCCCCGCGTGTCGTGGTTGCATCACCTTGCTCTCGCCGCCGCAGCTTCCGGGCACCGCTCCCCTCTCCCCGGTCACAGCGTCACAGCATCATTCCCGGCAGAGGCCTCGTCTCGCCGGCAGCTGCAGGGCATCGCTCTCAGCGTCTCTGCCTGCAGTCAGTGGCCGCTGCTTGTTTCCAGCAGCTCAGCGGCTCGTCTGAGGACCCATCTCAGCCCGTCTCAGCGGCTTGTCTCAGGGCAGAACCTTCGGCCTGGCGTCGTCTGGCTGAAGCCTGGGTGAAGACGTGAAGTCTGCGTGCAGCAGTAGCCGTCTGGGTGAAGTCTGCGTGCAGCAGTCGCCGTCTGGGTGAAGTCTGCGTGCATCAGTCGCCGTCTGGGTGAAGTCTGCGTGCAGCAGTCGCCGTCTGGGTGAAGTCTGCGTGCAGCAGTCGCCGTCTGGGTGAAGTCTGCGTGCAGCAGTAGCCGTCTGGGTGAAGTCTGGGTGCAGCTGTCGCCGTCTGGGTGACGTCTGGGTGACGTCTGGGCGTCGCGCTGGGGAGATGGAGGCGGCCGGGGAGCTGATGCAGGGTCTGGCGTTCCGGCGCGATCCGCGGGCGCTGGGCAGTCTGTCGCTGGGGTTGCCAGCGGCGGCGCTACTCGGCTACGCCCTGCTGGTGACGTTCGGACCCCGGCTAATGAGGGGCCGACCTACACCGCCGCTACGAACCGTCATGACCGTCTATAACGTCGGACAGGTGAGGCACCGCTCCACCTGTGCTATAATGCCAGACACATGAGTTGATTCTCTATAACGTCGGACAGGTGAGGCACCGCTCCTCCTGTGCTATAATGCCAGACACATGAGTTGCCAGACAGGTGAGGCACCGCTCCTCCTGTGCTATAATGCCAGACACATGAGTTGATTCTCTTTAACGTCAGACAGGTGAGGCACCGCTCCTCCTGTGCTATAATGCCAGACACATGAGTTGATTCTCTATAACGTCGGACAGGTGAGCCACCGCTCCTCCTGTTCTATAATGCCAGACACATGAGTTGATTCTCTATAACGTCAGACAGGTGAGGCACCGCTCCTCCTGTTCTATAATGCCAGACACATGAGTTGATTCTCTATAACGTCAGACAGGTGAGGCACCGCTCCTCCTGTTCTATAATGCCAGACACATGAGTTGATTCTCTATAACGTCAGACAGGTGAGGCACCGCTCCTCCTGTTCTATAATGCCAGACACATGAGTTGATTCTCTATAACGTCGGACAGGTGAGGCACCGCTCCTCCTGTGCTATAATGCCAGACACATGAGTTGATTCTCTATAACGTCGGACAGGTGCGGCACCGCTCCTCCTGTGCTATAATGCCAGACACATGAGTTGATTCTCTATAACGTCGGACAGGTGCGGCACCGCTCCTCCTGTGCTATAATGCCAGACACATGAGTTGATTCTCTATAACGTCGGACAGGTGAGGCACCGCTCCTCCTGTGCTATAATGCCAGACACATGAGTTGCCAGACAGGTGAGGCACCGCTCCTCCTGTGCTATAATGCCAGACAGATGAGTTGATTCTCTTTAACGTCGGACAGGTGAGGAACCGCTCCTCCTGTGCTATAATGCCAGACACATGAGTTGATTCTCTATAACGTCAGACAGGTGAGCCACCGCTCCTCCTGTGCTATAATGCCAGACACATGAGTTGATTCTCTATAACGTCGGACAGGTGAGGCACCGCTCCTCCTGTTCTATAATGCCAGACACATGAGTTGATTCTCTATAACGTCAGACAGGTGAGGCACCGCTCCTCCTGTTCTATAATGCCAGACACATGAGTTGATTCTCTATAACGTCGGACAGGTGAGGCACCGCTCCTCCTGTGCTATAATGCCAGACACATGAGTTGCCAGACAGGTGAGGCACCGCTCCTCCTGTTCTATAATGCCAGACACATGAGTTGATTCTCTATAACGTCAGACAGGTGAGGCACCGCTCCTCCTGTTCTATAATGCCAGACACATGAGTTGATTCTCTCTAACGTCGGACAGGTGAGGCACCGCTCCTCCTGTGCTATAATGCCAGACACATGAGTTGCCAGACAGGTGAGGCACCGCTCCTCCTGTTCTATAATGCCAGACACATGAGTTGATTCTCTATAACGTCGGACAGGTGAGGCACCGCTCCTCCTGTTCTATAATGCCAGACACATGAGTTGATTCTCTATAACGTCGGACAGGTGAGGCACCGCTCCTCCTGTGCTATAATGCCAGACACATGAGTTGATTCTCTTTAACGTCAGACAGGTGAGGCACCGCTCCTCCTGTGCTATAATGCCAGACAGATGAGTTGATTCTCTTTAACGTCAGACAGGTGAGGCACCGCTCCTCCTGTGCTATAATGCCAGACATATGAGTTGATTCTCTATAACGTCAGACAGGTGAGGCACCGCTCCTCCTGTTCTATAATGCCAGACACATGAGTTGATTCTCTATAACGTCAGACAGGTGAGGCACCGCTCCTCCTGTGCTATAATGCCAGACACATGAGTTGATTCTCTATAACGTCAGACAGGTGAGCCACCGCTCCTCCTGTGCTATAATGCCAGACACATGAGTTGATTCTCTATAACGTCAGACAGGTGAGGAACCGCTCCTCCTGTGCTATAATGCCAGACACATGAGTTGATTCTCTTTAACGTCAGACAGGTGAGGCACCGCTCCTCCTGTGCTATAATGCCAGACAGATGAGTTGATTCTCTTTAACGTCAGACAGGTGAGGCACCGCTCCTCCTGTGCTATAATGCCAGACAGATGAGTTGATTCTCTATAACGTCAGACAGGTGAGGCACCGCTCCTCCTGTTCTATAATGCCAGACACATGAGTTGATTCTCTTTCTATGAGATTATTCAGGCATGGGTACATGGGAATACGTAATTTTGTCTATTCTCTCTAATGAATGTAGACCAGAAATACTTATTTGTATTCGTTTAACAGAAACACTAGCAGACGCCCCACAGGCCAGTTTTTGTAGCATTTGTCCCGTGAATAATTAAAGATGGAGCTCTTTGTCAAAACAACATAGCATTCGATAAATGTTGTTACTATCATAAGCATTACTATCAGAGCAGCTTCAATACTGTCATCAGCATGGTCCAAGCATTTTCAATACTTCTTGGGCACATTCTGTTCCTTGTTATTGGATCATATGTGTTTATTGGTAGTAGGTAGGCACTGGTTAGTTTTTGCTGGATACAGTGGAGTCGAAAGCACACACAGTTTTAACCACCAGTGCAATAGGATATCTGGATCTGATCGTCAGGATCCGTCCACATAGCTCAGTTGGTAGATTGCCGGGCTGTAGATTCGCCCACCCTGGCAAGGTGGGTTCGAGTCCCTCCGGAGCTCGATATTTGCCCCTGGCTGGGATAACCTGCGGTCGGTGGCAGCGGCCGCAGACAGGTAAGATGGAATCAGGAGCTGGGCGTACCGTGTTCCAACCTTCGAGCGCCGAAAATATTTCCCACTAGATTCTACCGAAATCTGGAATTTCACAATCGGATGGTAGTGGCCGGAGTCCATTCGACAAGCTCTGCTTGGTATAAGACTATGATCCCAGAAATCCATCCATTCAAATAATCGGGCTTTAATTGAAAACAAAATATATGGATCCCGAGCACACCGAGCTATTAATTTCGTTAAAATTTGTGGAGGGGCCACCAAGGATCTTAGATCGACTTTGGAAGTTCGTCAAAATTTATAACCGAACCAAAATATAGAACATAACTTTCTATATCACTTTTGTATTGCTATTTTATGCCCATCTTTCTGTTTTGTTTTGTCTATGTCTATCTTTCAATCTGTTTATATTCCCAATCGAACGCCAGATTTGTTTGTTGTGGTATCCTAGAAACATAAAATGTAATTGCATAGTAGGATCCTCTCGTATCCTGGACCTAGAAAGACAATGGGCCCACGGTGAAGGTGAAATGATACCTTTAAGATGGTATCCTTTCGGACGATATTAAACATAGAAGATGTACCGGAAGACCTAAGGGATCGTTAGGGCCAAATCACTACTGTTTTATATTTAGTCTGCCTGTAACATCCAAACCCGTTGTTGAATTATATCCAAACCCTTTTTGGATCTGGGACGTCTTTCTGAGATCCATGCGAACATTTCCTGACACTGCCCCTGTAATCCGTTCCGCGCGGGTATGAAGGTCGAGCCGGCACGCAGCATGTCATGTATCAGTGTGCCGTGCTACTACGGCCGGCACGCCAGCACGCCAGCACGCGCCGCCGCTGTCTGCTGTATTGACATATGGCTCAGAGTGCTGCAGGGCGGTCGCCTCGTGTCGTAACTGTCGACCCAGTGACATATTTTGGCACTCGGAATTCCCGGTCCCTTGGCAGTGATCCAGCGCCCCAGTAACCCACACGGTACGTATATACAGTCGGTATATATATATATCTTCCCTTTTTTGTTTCTAAATCTCAGCTAATTTCACTTCTGTGTACATGAAGGACCGATTTAAGGGAACATGTACACAGAAGTTAAATTATATGACTTAGAAACTAAAAAAGAGAAGATACATACTGTACCGACTGTACTGTACGGTATAGAGTATGTACGACACGGTACAGTAACTCACACTGTTCGTACTGTACGGTACGCGGTGATACTTCTTGGCAGAATTACAGCCATTTAATAATCAATGAGCTTACCACGCTGGTGGTATTATGTCTGGTCATAATTCCGTCACACTTACGTCCTTCTGCCACCGGAAATGTGTTGTTGGGCTGATCATGAGTACAATTCACTGGAATGAGGTTATTTGTTTTATATTTAACTACCGTGGTATGCTGACTGGATCAGGGGTATTCAAAAGTGCCAACTTACTGTAAATATTTGGCGCCAAAATTTCCATCCAAGAATTTGCTCCGGAGCTGAAAATGTCAAAATTTGGCAATTTTGTTTTGCTCTGTGGTCATCAATTATGTAAAGAGTAATGCATAACAACACATACGTTTCAAATTGGCTGCTAAGTTTCTTTCTTTACATTGCTAGTTGTGAACCCCCAAATACCATCAGTGATTTTTTTTTGAAAGTTCACTCCGGAGCTCGATATTTGCCCTTGACTGGGATTACCTCCGGCCGATATCTCATGCTAGGCCCATTTTTACTCAGATCGAAATCATTATCGCAAAAAACGTGTCCAGAAATGTCTCTAAAGTAGGCGGCCTCGTTGGGACGCCAACCTAGTCGGCACCACTTACATTGCTATAACATAGGGGCCGCCAACCGTGTCCCACAATTTTAACAGCGACCCTCTCCTTCCTTGGGAAATACCTCGCGGAATTATCCGGCACCTTGCGAAATATGAGAGATTGTTTTGGCCGCTTGAAGTTTGATCAGTGATATCTCAAGATTCTGATGGTGATATATAACAGATGGTAGATAACGCCACCACAAGCAAGATCATATGGCTCACACTCAAAGCTGGAGTTTTCGCAGCAGTTGGCCGCCAGGGATCGCTAGTGAGCCAGGCTGTTATGACGTCGCTAGGAAACGGTACCCCTAAATATGTATATATTTATAATACGTATATTCTTTGCCTCTTTTCCTCTTTTCCTCTTTTCCTCTTTTCCTCTTTTCCTCTTTGCCTCTTTGCCTCTTTGCCTCTTTTCCTCTTTTCCTCTTCTCCTCTTTTCCTCCTTTCCTCTTTTCCTCTTTTCCTCTTTTCCTCTTTGCCTCTTTGCCTCTTTTTCTCTTTGCCTCTTTACCTCTTTTCCTCTGTGCCTCTTTTCCTCTTTGCCTCTTTGCCTCTTTTGCTCTTTGCCTCTTTTCCTCTTTGCCTCTTTACCTCTTTTCCTCTTTGCCTCTTTTCCTTTTTTCCTCTTTGCCTCTTTTCCTCTTTTCGTCTTTGCCTCTTTGCCTATTTTCCTCTTTTCCTCTTTGCCTCTTTTCCTCTTTCAATTATTTGAATAAACAAATGCACACGGATGAAAACACAACAATCTTCGTTTGTTTTATAATTACGTCACAACACTCTACTTGAGAGATATTCAAAACTTTGCACCTCTATCCATAGTTTGCACCTCCATCATCACTCAAGCTCCAGAAACCCAGTCAAACCGCTTCTCCCGCGGTTCAGCGCTTCGTTTATCGGTGACCTCTGACCCTTCCACTGCCCGTTTGTGAGGCAGGCAGCTATTGGTTGACACGGGGTCTTTACCATCATCTCTACAACGATAGATAGCCTCTACTCGAGGACCCGCTAAATGCTAGATACTACGCCCGATGCTGTGCCGGCGTGGGCTTACAACTCTCCGATCAGAGGCGGTCTCAGGGTCGATATTCCTCAGTGCACTCAAGTGGGGAGAGAATCAGGTTTTTTCGAATATTGTGATTTTATTTGAAGGCGTAGAATAGTGAAAAGTGACAGAGAGCTGCCTATGTGTAGGACGGAGATGTTTCGCTTATTTTATTTTCAGGTATATCTATTGGTGTTAGAAATACTGCTAGGTTTTACCCATCTACAGTAATACCTACCATTACTTTTGCAGTGACCTGTACCACCGTCAGTTGACAGATCCTGACATGTACCACTGTCAGTTGACAGATCCTGACTTGTACCACCGTTAGTTGACAGATTCTGATCTATACCACTGTCAGTTGACATATCCTGACATGTACCACAATCAGTTGACAGATTCTGACTTGTACCACTGTAAGTTGACAGATCCTGACTTGTACCACTGTCAGTTGACAGATCCTGACATGTACCACAATCAGTTGACAGATTCTGACTTGTACCACTGTCAGTTGACAGATCCTGACTTGTATCACTGTCAGTTGACAGATCCTGACTTGTACCACTGTAAGTTGACAGATCCTGACATATACAACTGTCAGTTGACAGATCCTAACTTGTACCACAATCAGTTGACAGATTTTGACTTGTACTACTGTCAGTTGACATATTCTGACATGTACCACTGTCAGTTGACAGATTCTGACATGTACCACTGTCAGTTGACATATTTTGACATGTACCACCGTCAGTTGACATATTCTGACATGTACCACTGTCAGTTGACATATTCTGACATGTACCACCGTCAGTTGACATATCCTGACTTGTATCACTGTAAGTTGACAGATCCTGACTTGTATCACTGTAAGTTGACAGATCTTGACTTGTATCACTGTCAGTTGACAGATCCTGACTTGTACCACCGTCAGTTGACAGATCCTGACTTGTACCACCGTCAGTTGACAGATCATGTGCCGAGTGTTGCCCCGTCAGTTGACGGATGCTGCCCGGTCTGTTTACAGATTGTGATCAGCTGGTACCTGTTCCGTGAGATATGGCAGAGTCGGCCCTCCAGCTGGCTCTGTTCTCCGGTCGAGGTCACCGCGGACTCCAGGACACTTCGTCTGGCCAACGCCTTCACGGTGTTCGAGCTCAGCAAGGTGATCGACTTCCTGGACACGGTGTTCATGGTGCTGAGGAAGGACCACAAGCGGATGACCTACTTCCACGTCTACCACCACAGTTCCATCATGTTCAGCGCCTGGATGGCCTCAGTGTATGCTCCAGGTATGTTGTCAAAACAAACGCCGCGGACTTGGCGTTACCAATAATGCAACTATTTACAGGAAAACAGAATGCAAGGGTAGTAGCATAGATATCTGTAGGCACTGCCGGCAGTGTTTCGTGTTTCAGCCGGCTGTGTTTCGTGTTTCCATCCGTCTGTGTTTCGTGGCTCAGCCGGTAGTGTTTCGTGTTTCAGCCGGCAGTGTTTCGTGTTTCAGCCGGCAGTGTTTCGTGTTTCAGCCGACAGTGTTTCGTGTTTCAGCTGGCAGTGTTTCGTGTTTCAGCCGGCAGTGTTTCGTGTTTCAGCCTGCTGTGTTTCGTGTTTCAGCCGACAGTGTTTCGTGTTTCAGCCGACAGTGTTTCGTGTTTCAGCCGACAGTGTTTCGTGTTTCAGGCGGCGCGGCGTGGCTGCCGATCGCAATTAACAGCTGTGTGCACGGGTTGATGCATACGTACTACCTGCTGGCCAGCCTGGGCCCGGGGCTGCGGCCGCTCCTCTGGTGGAAACCCCACCTCCTGAAGCTGCAGATACTACAATTCGCCGGGATCGCCTGCTTCTCAGCCCTGATACAGGTGACGTACCACTCCTGATGCAGGTGATGTGCCAGTCCTGATGCAGGTGATGTGCCACTCCTGATACAGGTGATGTGCCACTCCTGATACAGGTGATGTGCCAGTCCTGATACAGGTGATGTGCCAGTCCTGATGCAGGTGATGTGCCACTCCTGATGCAGGTGATGTGCCAGTCCTGATACAGGTGATGTGCCAGTCCTGATGCAGGTGATGTGACATTCCTGATGGAGGTGATGTGCCAGTCCTGATACAGGTGATGTGCCAGTCCTGATACAGGTGATGTGTCACTCCTGATGCAGGTGATGTGACATTCCTGATGCAGGTGATGTGCCAGTCCTGATGCAGGTCACGTGCCAATCATGATGCAGGTGATGTGACATTCCTGATGCAGGTGATGTGACATTCCTGATGCAGGTGATGTGCCAGTCCTGATGGAGGTGATGTGCCAGTCCTGATACAGGTGATGTGCCAGTCCTGATGCAGGTGATGTGCCAGCAGGTGATGTGTCAGTCCTGATGCAGGTGATGTGCCAGTCATGATGCAGGTGATGTGTCAGTCCTGATGCAGGTGATGTGCCAGTCCTGATGCAGGTGATGTGCCAGTCCTGATGCAGGTCACGTGCCAGTCCTGATGCAGGTGATGTGCCAGTCCTGATGCAGGTGATGTGCCAGCAGGTGATATGTCAGTCCTGATGCAGGTCACGTGCCAGTCCTGATGCAGGTGATGTGCCAGTCCTGATGCAGGTGATGTGCCAGTCCTGATGGAGGTGATGTGCCAGTCCTGATGCAGGTGATGTGCCAGCAGGTGATGTGTCAGTCCTGATGCAGGTGATGTGCCAGTCCTGATGCAGGAGATGTGCCAGCAGGTGATGTGTCAGTCCTGATGCAGATGATGTGCCAGTCATGATGCAGGTGATGTGTCAGTCCTGATGCAGGTGATGTGCCAGTCCTGATGCAGGTGATGTGCCAGTCCTGATGCAGGTTACGTGCCAGTCCTGATGCAGGTGATGTGCCAGTCCTGATGCAGGTGATGTGCCAGCAGGTGATGTGTCAGTCCTGATGCAGGTCACGTGCCAGTCCTGATGCAGGTCATGTGCCAGTCCTGATGCAGGTAACGTGCCAGTCCTGATGCAGGTGATGTGCCAGTCCTGATGCAGGTGATGTGCCAGCAGGTGATGTGTCAGTCCTGATGCAGGTCACGTGCCAGTCCTGATGCAGGTTACGCGCCAGTCCTGATGTAGGTGATGTGACATTCCTGATGCAGGTGATGTGACATTCCTGATGCAGGTGATGTGCCAGTCCTGATGCAGGTGATGTGACATTCCTGATACAGGTGATGTGTCAGTCCTGATACAGGTGATGTGCCAGTCCTGATACAGGTGATGTGCCAGTCCTGATACAGGTGATGTGTCAGTCCTGATGCAGGTGATGTGCCAGTCCTGATACAGGTGATGTGCCAGTCCTGATACAGGTGATGTGCCAGTCCTGATGCAGGTGATGTGCCAGTCCTGATACAGGTGATGTGACAGTCCTGATACAGGCGATGTGCCAGTCCTGATACAGGCGATGTGCCAGTCCTGATACAGGCGATGTGCCAGTCCTGATGGAGGTGATGTGCCAGTGTCAGTCCTGATACAGGTGATGTGCCAGTCCTGATACAGGTGATGTGCCAGTCCTGATACAGGTGATGTGCCAGTCCTGATACAGGTGATGTGTCACTCCTGATACAGGCGATGTGCCAGTCCTGATGGAGGTGATGTGCCAGTGTCAGTCCTGATGCAGGTGATGTGCCAGTCCTGATACAGGTGATGTGCCACTCCTGATACAGGTGATGTGTCACTCCTGATACAGTCCTGATTGAGGTGACCTGGTGACATGCCAGACCTGGCAATAAGCTGTGGAGAGGAGAAATCAAAACTTTTCGAACAAATGTAATATAACAAAGTGAATGGAATGGATAGATGGATTATTTTAGGCTGTTGTGTGTGCGTTAGCTTGACCCTAGCTTTGTGGAAGTTATGTTAAAATATTCAATTTAAAATAATTATGTGTATACCTATAATAGCCTATTAGGGCTTTAGTTACACTTGTTTATATACACCGCCACCCATTAATAGGTGACCAGGAGTGCCCCCGCCCTCGATCCATATATCCATGCCCCCGCCCTCGATCCATATATCCATGCCCCCGCCCTCGATCCATATATCCATGCCCCCACCCTCGATCCATATATCCATGCCCCCGCCCTCGGTCCATATATCCATGCCCCCGCCCTCGATCCATATATCCATGCCCCGCCCTCGATCCATATATCCATGCCCCCGCCCTTGATCCATATATCCATGCCCCCGCCCTCGATCCATATATCCATGCCCCCGCCCTCGATCCATATATCCATGCCCCCGCCCTCGATCCATATATTCATGCCCCCGCCCTCGATCCATATATCCATGCCCCCGCCCTCGATCCATATATCCATGCCCCCGCCCTCGATCCATATATCCATGCCCCCGCCCTCGATCCATATATCCATGCCCCCGCCCTCGATCCATATATCCATGCCCCCGCCCTCGATGCACGACATGCCTTACGTTAAAACCAGAGAACAAAAGAGAAAATATCGCGGCTCTCCCGGCTAAGAAATGGAAACAAACATGACAAAGCATATGAAGAGAGGTAGTTTGGGTGTAAGATGTGGTGATATAAAAGAAGGCGGAAAGTAGTCATTGCTGAAAACAGCCAATGACTGCCCCCCCCCCGCTACGCCCCAGGATTCCATATTAATTACCAGTGTTAGTAAAGGGGATATCAGTCACACAGGGCGGAGGACAAAGTCTGGTCTATTTTCAAGCGTGTATTGCTGGTGCTTCGTGGACCCTATTCAGCTAGACGTAGTGTGTTGCTGAGTGGGGATCATGAAGCCAGCGCCATTGAATGGGTATATACCGAATGATACCAGTAACAATTTATTTATTAATTATATATATATATATATATATATATATATATATATATATATATATATATATATATATATACATATATATATATATATATATATATATATATATATATATATATATATATATATATATATATATATATATATATATATATATATATATATATATATATATATATATATATATATATATATATATATATATATATATATATATATATATATATATATATATATATATATATATATATATATATATATATATATATATATATATATATATATATATATATATATATATATATATATATATATATATATATATATATATATATATATATATATATATATATATATATATATATATATATATATATATATATATATATATATATATATATATATATATATATATATATATATATATATATATATATATATATATATATATATATATATATATATATATATATATATATATATATATATATATATATATATATATATATATATATATATATATATATATATATATATATATATATATATATATATATATATATATATATATATATATATATATATATATATATATATATATATATATATATATATATATATATATATATATATATATATATATATATATATAATTAAACGTGGCTCGACGAGACAAACACGATGGTGGACGCCGTATCACTTAATATTCGTCTGTCGAAAGTTATTCCAGAAAACAATTTAACAACTTTTCAAACGTTTCTAGTTCAGTGGCCTTTCCTGACCTCATTATCGGCCTGACGTAAAATCTAATGAAACCCATCGGACATTAATCATGTCTCTTTCGTATAATTTGCCCGCGCATCCCTAGCTCTTTTAGCTTTCGAGTAAGACGGTTTTGTAAGGGACCCCGGGCCGAAGTTTGACCTTTGGTGACCTCGATACTGAATTCCTGCTGCTTGTCGCCAAGTTGCATGGTTTTCGAGATCTTAAAGGGAATAGTACACCTTTAACATTAGTTTTTAACTGAGAAGCCAGATTGTCGGGAATACTGAGAAATCTCCAAATATGAACTTTTTCCTTCCAAAACGACCTAGTTGCTGAGTTTCAACGCAACAACCGTTGGCTATATTTTAAAGGGACTTAATCTTGTGACGTTTCTCATACATCATTAGTATTCCCACCGCACTTCGTTTTTGCCAGGGTAATAGAACAACGTTTTCGCTATTTGGACCGGTCGCCACCGAAACGCATTGTGTTCATGAGGTAGAAATATTATTTGCCATAACTTTGTCAATTTTTATTGGATTTCCAATTGAAAATAATACCGACACTCATCTTGAAAAGGCACCCCTTTTAAATGGTGGCTCGTACCAGTAATTGCAACATTCTCCGCAATAGAAGCACATGCACATGTAGCTGCGATACATTAGGGATACCTTCTGCCTGCGGTTACAGTTTTAACCCTATTCCCTGCGGGCTGCCAGAATTACGTTAACCTGCGGGGGGGGGGGGGGGCAGATTCTGCCCCCCACCCCCAGAGATCCCGAGAACAGCTCGGTTGATTTCGATAGGGGAAACGCCATTCGATGCGTAATTACAAAATTTTCATTTTGGACCCTGACATCTTTATTTGTTCAAAAATTTGAAATTTGCCAGGGGGCAAAAAATCCGAAACTTTGGGATGTTTTTGAAAGGTCATTGCGGCAATGTGACTCGACCGATTGTCATGCCCCAAACGTTTTTGAGCTTCAAATGTACTGGTATTTCATATATCAAAAGTCAAACAAAAAATCATAGGCGTATTCAGGGAATGTAAAATGGGGGATTTTCTGAAGAAAAAAATATGTACTGTTCGTGATTGTTTGGGACATGAACGTAACATGTGGGCATTATATGCTGTAATTTGTTAAATTTGATATATTGCGCATAGGCGGATCCAGGAAAAAAAACATGGGGGCACCATGCGCGTAACGCTTTTGTCATCTTACTAATTTGAAGTTAGACCTAATTTGAGGCTGGGCATAGCCTTCAATTTTTTTTTATCCTGAGTGCGCCTCTGCCCCACAAATATGTACAATCCCAGTATATATGATGCATATTGCATTGCAATTGTTTCTGACGATTTATTGCACTGCAAACCACGAAGGAAGTATGCGCCGCAAAACCGCATTCGTAACACCTTCCACAAAACAGGAGCCTGGAACCGCCTCTGCCAGACCGTTTTTTTCTAAATTTTGACAACACGCGCCTTCCAATTTTGGGAAAAGTCACAAAGTTTCAGGACGCTAGGCCTAACAGCTTAGAAGCGGCAAGTGAAAGACCACGGGGGGGGGGGGGGGCAGAATCTGCCCCCCGCAGGGAATAGGGTTAAGTAATTACCTCTGTCAATTGTGAACCGATTTCCAATCGAAATTTACCAATAGATGCTTAGTGATAAGACGCATTTGTTAATTTGGTGGCTGGTCGGTGTTCATGCAATTTATTGATTAAATTTTGACAAAGTCTGTTTATTGTTTACGTTGCATTGCCGCTTAGGTCGAAATATTATTGGCTATAACTTCGTCAATTGTAATTGCATTTCCAATTGAAAATAATGTCCACACTCGTCTTGAAAAGGCACAACTTTTGATGGGTGGCTAGTACCGGTAGCTGCAATATATATTTACATCCACCACACACCGATGCACACACATATAAACACATTTGTGGGTAGGTGTATCACATTTATTTATGCACATGAATATTGTGGGTATGTGTTCACGCAAAGCCACTCCAACTCTACTCATACAAGGTCACAGTGTAAACACTAGTGCTAACCCGTCCGCTCCGCTGGGCGATTGCAGGTCAAGTGGTGGTGCAAGCCAGTGATAGGCAATTTGGGATTGATAACCCGTACTACCCGTGACACCTGTCGTACCTATAATACGTGTTTGTACCCGTCATACACCCGAGGTACCCGTCAAAAACCTACGGTGCCCGACATACACCCGTGGTACCCGTTGTGCCCCTGTGGAACACGTAATAAACACGTTATAGCCGGTACTCGCCGATTATACCCGTGGAACACCTATGGTACCCGTTATACACACGTTAAACCCGTGAAAACTCCACCCCGGCTTAGCGTATATGTTCTTTACGAGTGAGCGCGAAGCGCTCGCTCGTCTTTCCGTGGTATATGGGAAAAATATGAATATGAGCGGCCCGACCCGGCCCGGCCCGTGGCGACGCTTTTCAGAAGCTAGTATCTCTGCAACCGCACGTCCGATTGACAAGCGGGCTTCTTTGCTGAGCAGCCCCATCCAACCTACCCTGTTTCAGACCAGTGCCGACTCACGTGGGTGACTACTACTGCGCGTGGCGCGTGCCGCGTAAGGGGTGTTGGAAGATGTTTCCTCGCAATAATTCCGCAACGGCTGAGCCGTTTGTGTTCAAATTTGGTGTGTGGTTAGGGACCCCTCAGCCTCCATTTTCCCACAAGTTAGTGGTGGGGTGCCTCTGCACGTGCGTACGTGCACACCCTTATTCTATATATCAAAAACGGCTGAGCCGATTGTGTTCAAATTTGGTGTGTGGCTAGGGATCTCTCAGTCGCCACATTCCCACAAGTCAGGGGTGGGGTGCTTCTGCACGTGCGCACGTGCGCACCCTTTTTGTATCTCAGGAACTACTTGCCCGATGGAGTTGAAATTCACCATACATTTTCTTCGCGCATCTCGTTCATCGCCAACTTCGGCGTCTTACTGGTTGATATATGCCGTACCGTATGTCGAAGACCTTCGTTTCGCAGTGATTCCGTGGTTGCTTCTCACTGGTTGTGACCAGGGCTGCTGAGTCGACATAATTTTGGCAACTCCGACTCCGACTCCGGCCTCACAAAATCGACTCCGACTCCGACTCCGACCCCAACTCCGACTCCGTTCTCCAACCACAATATCTGCAATGCCATCTCAATGCCATCTATTTGTCCCGTTTGTTTGTATTCTTAACATGCACCCAGGAGGGGGGGGGGGGGGGGGAATCCGCCCACCCCTCCGGTTTTCAAAAATAGCGCAAAAACAGCGGCGCTGTGCGCGCACCGTTTTTAGCAGACCTGTTCAGAAATGAACTTCCTACATTATGTAAAATTCTTGGCCTCGGGTCATCTCAGGTCAGGTCACCGGACCAGGTCACGTGATGACCTCAACTCCAAAATGTTTGCAGTAGTACCGCAGCCACAGTTTTACGCCGATCGGTTTCAATCTTGCAGGACTTCATAAGGTCATAAATACCAACAATTTTTTAGCTCGGATTTCTAATATCGGTGACCTAAGGTCAGGTCAATTTTGTGACCGCCAACACTATTTTGTCCAATAACTATCGACATAATGAATATATAGAAGATACAATGGTACCAATGTGTTTGTCTCGTCGCGACACGTCTCTGAATATACAATATGACCAAATTGGGTCACCACTTGACCTTGACCTGAGGTCAAATTTCTCAGTTGACATAACCCGGTCACGATGAATATGATTCAAAGCGCATTGCTAAGAAAAACGTGATGGCGTAAACATTATTGCTTTATCTTTATTAGGTAAAAAGTTATTTGCGAAAAACAGTTTTGCAAACAAATCACCTTTCTGACATTTGATGACCTCTGAAGCCTAAACTATTGACCTGAGCTCAAATCTGAGGACACCTGTGTCGATTGCACTTTGCAAGGGCTTTCTATTTTTTTTCCGTTTGCTGCTAACTATCATAGTTCCCGAGATATTTGGGAGTGTGCGAAGCGAAGTCTTGAAAACTTGAAAATCTTACCCTTGATGACCTCTGGTGACCTCAATATTGACCTGAGAGAAAAAATGAACGAAATACTTTCGAAAGAGCTTGTCTCGAGCTATCTAAAGTTGTTTTTGCTTGTCGCTACGTTGCGTGGTTTTCGAGATCATAGGGGGGGGGGGCGAAATCCCCCCCCCCCTCCAGGGCGTGTAATTATCAGAGGCCCTCCAGGGCGCGTATTAACAGTACGGAGAACAATGTTACGCCCGACGCCGCCCGAACACGGGCGCGACGTCCCGGCCGCAGCGTCCATACCTGGTTCACCACGTGACCTTAAATTGTCTTGACCTGAGGTCAAATTTTGAATTTGACATAGGTAACCTGGTCACAATGGTATGATTCGAATCTCCTTGAGAACATGAGCACGATGATATTAAAATGGGCGCCGTGTGACTGTAAGAATCAGTGCGTTCAAAGCCCCAATCATCATCAGATGACGTACAAATTATTGTCCATCTTCATCAGGCGCAAATCTACCGCTACTTGAGTAAACTTTCCACTTGATTCATTTTCCACTCATTTTTTTTCGAAAGGGATATGAAGTCCCTAGGCCGACGATTATTCTACCGACCAAAGTAATCGCCAATTGCCAAAAAGTCGACTCCGACTCCGGCCCGGAGTCGGAGTCGATAAGAATTTGGTGACTCCGACTCCGACTCCGACTCCGGCCAAAACTGCCGACTCCGACCGACTCCGACTCTGACTTCGACTCCGACTCCGCAGCCCTGGTTGTGACACTGTAGTATCCGTGGTCGGATCTGATCGGCTTTCAACTGGAGTGAAGCGATGTAAAACACGTATCCGTTAACTGTTTTTTACGGTAAAATATTTCTTAACACCTCCTTCTATGTTAGTTACAGCATAAACCTTCGCCCAAAACTGCACAACCTACAACTGTCTAAAACTATCGTATCAAATGCGTCGGAAATGTACGAATTATATACCACTCCGTAAACTATCCGTAAACTCAGTTATTTCTCGTAGTGCTTGTGCAAGGAGCATGAATATATTTGTTAATGTTTGTTTAATCGACCTTCTCCTTGAATGTACCAAAGTAAGAAATTAAACTTTGTTTGTGCATTTGCATTCGGGCACAGCCCTTCATCAGATGTATTGCTATCGAAATAACACATCATTCGCATACACGACACAAGAATAGACATTTAGCACAGCTCGTGAAAATCAGAGACTACATCCTCCACCCAGCCCAGCTGAAAACCTTTCAGGTTTAATCAGGTTTTCAGCTGGGCTTGGTGGAGGATGTAGTCTCTGATTTTCACGAGCTGTGCTAAATGTCTATTCTTGTGTCGTGCATGTGAATGATGTGTTATTTCGATAGCAATACATCTGATGAAGGGCTGTGCCCGAATGCAAATGTAAAACAAAGTTTAATTTCTTACTTTGGTACATTTAAGGAGAAGGTCGATTAAACAAACATTAACAAATATATCCGTAAACTCGTTTGAAAACCTTAAAATCACGTGCATCACGTGGTTATATCAATGTGGTACTGCAATGTAGAATTGCCGCTTTAATTTGTTAAATTCGTGGCGGATAGATAGACAGACAGACATACGCTTGTCAAATAGTAATATAAATTCACACATTTTCAATCCCGACCAATATACTCGTACTTGCGAGTCGCGACCCAGTGAATGAGGTTGTTAGTGTTGCATACATATTCTGATTCAAGGATAGACTTTTGCCGGCATGACGTCACAACTCGTTTTGGTGACGCTAGATTATTGTGACGTCATATGTATTATTATCAATATTTTTCCAGTTATGCCAAATTTGTACCTTTTTCGCAAAAGCGAATGCCAGAACCGTAATCAGGACACTCTTTTCCATCATTCCACGTACTTTTCCCAAGGTGTACTATTCCCTTTAAGAGGGGGTGGGGGTGGGTGGGGGGGGGGGGGGGGATACCCGCCCCTCCCAGTTGGTTCGAAGTTGGTGTGGACCCCGCTGGTGCGCGTCTTAAGTACCTACCTAAAAACAAATCACTAGGAATACGACAACTATGCTTTACGAAAAATGCAGGTTTGACATCGATGTGAACTTCGTCAACCTACTCCACTTTTTCCGACCCTAAATCACCTCGGATCTGTATTGATTTCAAGGGGTCACCAATTGGGGATGGGGGAGGGGGTGGAGTCAAGTTGCCCCGCTTGCCCTCCGTGGTGACGCCTATTTATCCATAGGTATAAATGCATAGGTTTATATACCTATGCATATACCTAGACAATAAAGCATATAGAAACATATCTGCAGATTAACCCTATTAGTGGCAGGCTCATGACTACCCTTATTAGTGTCAGGGGGGGGGGATTCCGTCCCCCCTGGAGATCTCGAGATCTACCCGTCCGATTTTCACAAATCAAACGGCGTTTGATTCCCCTCAACACGATATACATTTCCAAAAATATAAAATCCGAAATTTTTGGATAGGGGGGGGGGGGGGGGGGGGGGGGGGCAAAAACTACCAATATTAGAGGTATTTGTGATACAGCACAGCTGTCATGCTTATCAACCGATTTTAATGCAACTAATGGGGATCGATAGAGATTGAATTGGAGATTGATGTATGGTGGTGACTTTTGAAAATTCAAAAATCATAGGCGTGTGCAGGTCACTCAATATGGGGTGAAGTAAATGGTAATAAAACCGTTTTTTATGTTTTTATATATATATATATATATATATATATGAAGTGGTGTGTTATTGTGACATTAGACAAAACAGTATACAAATATTTGTCCTATAGGTGGTACCAGGTTAGTGAAAAAGGGAGGCCAAATAGATACAGTGACTATTTCACTTACAACTTCAATTCACATTGGTTACCCCCTTTTTACCCTACCTGGACTCGCCTATTATCTTATAATCGTTCGTAGAGTACCTTCTGGTGCGTGTTTCGTATGTTATGTCATTGTAGGCCTATGAATCTTAGTTTCCTTGCCATAATATGAGCCCCTTTCTTCCATTCCTGAGTGCGCCTCTGCAAAAAAAAAACTTAATTCCCTCTCCTGACCTCAAATGTGCATAAACCATTATAAACTAACCGTTTATTGCGCCATAATCGCTGGCATACCGTCATCACGATTCCAGTCACCCTCTTTGCATGTGCATGAACGCGCCCCTGCAACTCTATATGTAATACATTATGCGAGTAATAGAAGGAGAAGTTATCTTTTACATCTTGATAGCTATAAATTCTCCTTACATCGCTCTATTGACTTCCCGCCAAGCGTTGCATATTTCCTGGAAACCTCCCCTTTCCAAGTTCCTGAAACCGCCTCTGCCATGCAATTTTTATGATATTTCATTAACATCAACTAATTTACACTTGTTTCAATCACCGTAAAGCCATGTAACTCCTTCATACTTGAGGCAGTTAGGAAGAAACGGTGAAAATCGCATTTCCGTATTATCGCCAAATGTCGCCGCAGAACCCTCCCAACACCGTGCCCTGAAATCGCCGCTGTTAAAGTTAAGAACTCAACATTTTTACCCCATATGTGGAAATTGATTTTGGGAAAAGTGCAAAAATTGCATGGGTCTGCTTCCAGCCGTTCTGGAGATATCTGCGAAAAACGTGAGGGGGGGGGGGGGGGGGGGGGTGGACCCCCGCCACTAATGGGGTTTAGACTCCTTTTCATTTTTTCTTCTTCTCACATACATTCGCATTGAGTTTAGGCGATTTGGAAGGACACCTGAATTTTCTTTTTCAAAATAGATCGATTAAATAGTTGATTTAGCAAGGAAGCCTAATTTTGATAACTGCAACCTGAAAGAATAAATTGCATTATGATAGGGCAATGGCTCAACATACCCCACAACAACAACATGACAGACCCCCGGCAAAAATGTCATCTTACCCCACCCGTTAACGTATTTGGATAATCGCCCAAGTGGCGAAAACCCGGCAACTTTTTGCAGATACCGACTCCCTTACCTTTATGCCAATATGCTACAGTACCGCGAAACAAGATAAGTCTGGTGCATGCATTAACCCGCGCCCCGCTAGGGTCGGCAGCCGAACGCGCCCCGCTGGGGGTAAATATTACCCCCCCCCTCGTATCTTCCGAACCAATGACCGCAGCGGGACACGCAAGGCGGCGATCGAAAGGTCTCAATAAGAAGAATATAATGCACACCCGACATTTTTGAAATAAGGTCACATGTCAGGTCACGATCAGGTAAAAGGTCAAACTTGAGGTATTTGTGTGTTTTAGCTATACTTTCCATGCAAAGCCTTAGATTGCGACTATTATCGCACAACGTGCTCTCAAAGATATAATGAATCTCCCGTATAAGCCGAAAGTGAAATTGTAAGCGAAGGTAAGGTCAATGTCAGGTCACAAAAGGTCACAGGTCTACGAAATGCATGCGACACATGTTGTATGGGTTATTTTACACGTATAATTCGATAGTTCGATAGTAGCAGCCATTTTCACAACCTGACCCCACATAATTACCCTCAGGTCAAGGTCAGGACACAATAAGGTCAACATTTGAAACTGATTAATATAAATACAAAAGACATGTTTCTAGACCAGCTTTGTCTCAGAAATACAATGGTGGTATTCATTTGTCTATATCTAATCAATAAAAGCCAAAAATAGGAACTACAAAGATGACTTCATGAGTGACTTATACTTAGGGAGCCATAATTCAGTCAAAAATAAAGTTATTGCTTTGAAATTTGGTTTGGGTATCGTCCATACCTCGTTCTCTAACATATTTTCCGTTTATTTTTTTGCAAATGTTTTAGAATGTAGATTTTGAGGGATTTTGTTTTCTCTAAAAAAATCGTTTTGTTTTTATCTTTCGGGGTCAAAGGGCAAATTTTCCAAAATTTCGAGATAGCAAGTTTTTAGCCCTTGTAATTTGTGATCTTTTAGAATTTTGCGATTGCATTTTGCTTCAAATGTGACATTTGTACAGCTTGGCAACGTTTAGATGATTTTTGTGTCAAACTCGCGTGTAGTGACGTCATTAAAACGTCATTATCTTCCAAAGTACTACCTTAATTTCACTGAAATTTAGTGAAAAAGCGTAAAATGGATGCAGCATAAGGTGCTGCAATTTTGACGGCGCTATCCCTTATTGTTTTTAAGTTATTGAGAAAATCCTGGAGGGGGTAAAATTTACCCCCCAGCGGGGCGCGGGTTAACACAGAACTAGCACGCATTTCGAGATTTCCTTGCACTTTATTCCTAAGCATAAACACACTGTTTTTTAGCAGCTCTCTACCATATGTTTCGATGGCAGCAGCGATCGAAATGAAAGGCTGTATAGTATTGCTGTCGACTGCCGGGAACGATTGACATTATTGAAGCGGAGAAATCGGCGCAGGCCATATTTCCCCCACAGGCTTGTCTTACTTTCATCTTCCCTAAATAAGCGTGTGCTGTGTGTGCCTGACTGAGTGTGACTGTGTGTGACTGTGTGTGCCTGACTGTGTAACTGTGTGTGACTGTTCGTGACTGACTGTGTGTGACAGTGTGTGCCTGACTATAACTGTGTGTGACTGTTCGTGACTGACTGTGTGTAACTGTGTGTGCCTGACTGTGTAACTGTGTGTGACTGTTCGTGACTGACTGTGTGTGACAGTGTGTGCCTGACTGTGTAACTGTGTGTGACTGACTGTGTGTGACTGTGTGTGACTGCGTGTGCCTGACTGTGTAACTGTGTGTGACTGTGTGTGACTGACTGTGTGTGACTGTGTGTGCCTGACTGTGTAACTGTGTGTGACTGACTGAGTGTGACTGTGTGTGACTGTGTGTGCCTGACTGTGTAACTGTGTGTGACTGTTCGTGACTGACTGTGTGTGACTGTGTGTGCCTGACTGTGTAACTGTGTGTGACTGTTCGTGACTGACTGTGTGTGACAGTGTGTGCCTGACTGTGTAACTGTGTGTGACTGTTCGTGACTGACTGTGTGTGACTGTGTGCCTGACTGTGTAACTGTGTGTGACTGTGTGTGCCTGACTGTGTGACTGACTGTGTGTGACTGACTGCGGCCCTCCGTCCGGCAGGTCCCCGGGTACCGCTGCGGTTTGCCTCTTTGGACGTGCGCAATGCCGTTCACCTACTTGGCGACGCTGCTTCCGGCGCTACTGGTGACGCTCAGCCTGTAGGAGCGCGCCGCCCCTGCGCCGCCGGCCCCGGCCGCCCCCGCCCCCGCCCCCGCCCTGAAGAGGCCCGCCAGCGACTCGGTCCGGCTCTCCCTGTTGGAGGTGGTGTCTCGTCATGGGTTCGGTTGTGTTGTGGACCACAGCGACTGTCTGTGAGCGGACAGTGGACCACAGCGACTGTCTGTGAGCGGGCAGTGGACCACAGCGACCGTCTGTGAGCGGGCAGTGGACCACAGCGACCGTCTGTGAGCGGGCAGTGGACCACAGCGACTGTCTGTGAGCGGGCAGTGGACCACAGCGACTGTCTGTGAGCGGGCAGTGGACCACAGCGACTGTCTGTGAGCGGGCAGTGGACCACAGCGACTGTCTGTGAGCGGGCAGTGGACCACAGCGACCGTCTGTGAGCGGGCAGTGGACCACAGCGACTGTCTGTGAGCGGGCAGTGGACCACAGCGACCGTCTGTGAGCGGGCAGTGGACCACAGCGACTGTCTGTGAGCGGGCAGTGGACCACAGCGACTGTCTGTGAGTGGGCAGTGGGCACCGCCGGCCGGACGGCTGCCTGATAGCTGCAGCTGTGCCTGCAGCAGCTCCCTGGAAAACACGCGGCCAGCCAATCACACGGACAGATTCGAAACGGCCAGCCAATCATACGGACAGATTCGAAACGGCCAGCCAATCACACGGACAGATTCGAAACGGCCAGCTAATCATACGGACAGATTCGAAACGGCCGGAAATTCTGGTTTGGAGGGAGGGCTGGCAAATTCCAAAAAGTCAGGATTTCAAATCCCATCGATTTCTCTTGTTTTGCATTAAGAACTAATTTAATTGAAACTTTCCTCAATAAAGTTGAGTATTTTTTTCTTCAAAATCAAGAGTTGTATGGGTAATGCAATGAATAGTATGGGTAATGCAATGAGTAGTTCGTAATATATGAGTGCATTTTCGGTCCATTCCAGTCGGTTTGCGGGCTTTACCACTGATGCCCCCCCCCCTCCACCAACTTTGACCGCCCCTGCCCAGTTAGTGGCTCAAGTTCACCGAGCACGTACTCCCACGATGAGGTTATGCTATGTTGTTAATGGACGTGTTGCGATAGTTTCGCCAATAGCAAAATTATAATATAATCTACGTATTCGATTTCACATTGAAAATGTAAATAATAATGAATTTAAACCACGTCTTCGCATTTATTTTCATTTTTAAACGGACAACCAGAGACGGAGGCCATAATGGCTGTGACGTCAAGAGTCGTATCGCTCCGGGCACCATCTATACCACGCTAGTGGCGCCGCCCGTATAACCTGGCTCAGTTGACCTGACCTGCTGACCGAGGGCGCCTCAGGCCGACCAAGGGTCCCTCAGACCGACCAAGGGTCCCTCAGACCGACAGAGGGTCCCCTTAGGCCGAACGGGTCCCCATAGGCCGACCGAGGGCCCTCAGGCCGACCAACCTAGGGTCCCTCAGGACGACCTAGGGCCCTCTTAGTCCGGCCAAGGCTGTCCGGCCCCGTCCGGCCGGACGTTAGTCCGGCCCCGTAGGCTGGTCGAGGACCCCCTTAAGCAGACATGGCCCCTCAGGTCGACCGGGACCCTCTTAAGACTAGCAAGGGTACCCTCAGGCCAACTGAGGGCCCCTCAGACCAACCAAGGGCCCCTTAGGCCGACTGGGGCCCCCTTAGGCCGACCAGACCCCACAGGCCGATTGAGGGCTCCTCAAGCCAACCAAGGGCCCCTCAGGCCGAGCAAGGGCTTTTCTTACGCCGACCAGGCCCCCACAGTCCGACCAAGGGCTCATCAGGACAATCGAGGGCCCCTCAGGCCTACCTAAGGACCCTCATGCCGACAAACCTAGGGCTTCTCATGACGACCTAGGGTCTTATTAGGCCGGCTGAGGGCCCCTTAGGCCGGCTAGGGCCCCTCAGGTCGACCGGGGGCCCTCTTAAGCCCAACAAGGGCCCCATCAGGCCGACTGAAGACCCCTCAGACCAACCAAGGGGCCCCTTAGGCTGACCGGGGGCTCTTCAGGTCAATTGGGGCCCTCTTAGGCTTAGCAAGGGTCCCCTCAGGACAACTAAGGGCCTCTCTTAGGCCGACTGGGGGCCCTTTGGGCCGACCCCCCCCCCCAGAGGTCGACCTAGGGCCCCATCAGGACTACCTAGGACCCCCTTAGGCCAACCGGGGCTCCTTAGCCCAACCGGACCCCCACATGCCGATCAAGGGCCCTTCAGGCCGACCAAGAGCCCTTGTTAGGCCGATCAGCCCCCACAGGCCGACCGAAGGCCCTTAGGCCAACCGAGGGCCCCTCAGGTCGACCGAGGGCACTCTTAAGCTTAACAAGGGCTCCAGCTCAACCAAGGGTCTCCCTTATGCTGACTGAGGGCTCCTTAGACCGACCGGGCCCCCACAGGCCGACCGATGACCCCTCAGGCCGACCGAGGAGCCCTCAGGCCGACAAACCTAGGGCTCCTCAGGACGACCTAGGGCCTTCTTAGGCCGGCTGGGCCCTTCAGGTCGACCAGGGGTACTCTTAAGCCTAGCAAGGGCTCCCTCAGATTGACTGAGGGCCCCTCACCCTCAGCCTAAACAAGGGCCTCCCTTATGCTGACGGGGGCCCCTTTAGGTCAACTGGGCCCCACATGCCAACCGAGGGCCCATCAGGCCGACCAACCCAGAGCCCCTTCAAGACGTCCTGGGACACACTTACGCCGGCGACGGGCCCCTTAGACCGACCGGAGGCCTCAGGAAGACTGGGGGCCCTCTTAGTAGCAAGGGCCTCCGTAGGCCGACCGAAGGCCCCCTCAGAAAGACCAACCTAGGGGCCACTTAGGACGACTTAGGGCCCTCTCGGGCCGGCCGAGAGCCCCCTTAGGCCGACAGGGAGACCTCAAACCGACCGGGGACCCTCTTAAGCCTAACAAGGGCCCTCTGAAGCCTAGACAGGGCCCCTTAGGCCAACTGCGGGCTCCCCCGGGCCGACCAAGGGCTCTTTCGGGCCTACTGAGGGCCCCTCAGTCCGAACAAGGACTTTCTGGCCTGGTAAGCCTTAAGTCGCTCGATCGCTTCCATTGGGCTGAGGGACCGAGGCCATCCCGCCCATTGTGCCCTGAGAGCCCATCGGCCCAATGGGGAGGGGCACGTTCCCCTGTCCCTCCCCCCCCTGGCTGCGCCCCTGATGGGCTCCAATCGTCTGCCACCCACTCGCCGCGTACGGCCGGCCCGTGGCGAATACGACTGCTGACGTCACGACCAATCAGAGAGCGTTATTTGGTCACGCGACTTTCGGGACACTTTGAATGCATTTTTTCTCTCGTATTTATATCTTCCAGAATACAAAGATGTTGCGATTTTTCGAATCTCCTAGTTAAAACTATCAATTGAATCATAAATATCAAGCACTTTGGCTTATCGCAACACGTCCATTGCTATTGAACTGGCTGGCGGCGTCCATATAGTTAGCCCACTGCTGTATGACCATGCGTACAAAGCTGTTTTAGTCATGAGAGGAACTCTGGTCATTGGCGCTGTACCATTTGGGGTAAAGGGTCGTCTTCTTCGTTTATATGTAGTATATGTCGGTCAGTGGCGGATCCAGGGGGGGGGGGGGGGGGGCGTAGGGGCTGAAGCCCCCTGCCTTAGAAAACGGCGCCATTTTTGTATAGGATTTGCCGGCGCCGAAGGCACCGTAGCGTTTTCGGGAGGCCGCCAGGGCGCCCTTGCGTCTACCAACAGCATCGTAGCACTCTTGGAAGGCACCCTGGCACCCTCAAAAGACATCTTGCCGCCCTCACAACGCATTATGCCGCCCTCGGAAGGTACATCGCCGCCCTCGGAAGGCATTATGCCGCCCTCGGAAGGCACCATGCCGCCCCCGTCACCGAGGAAATATGCCGCCCTCAGGCCTGAAGCCCCCTGCCTTAGAAAATCCTCTATCCGCCCCTGATGTCGGTCGTGTTCACCCTCAGCCATGTGTATTGGTAGGTTGGCTATTTCTGTAACGACGGTGCTCGGTCGAACTCTTCACTCATGATGTTGTATAGGTGTTTTGGACTGTCGTTATACGCTATAATAAGCTCATTGTTATGTTAGGAGTTATAGTGTGTTTTTGTTTTTGGTATTTGTCTTCAACTATGTCTCGTTATGATTTCTATCGAACATCATGTATAGTTTCCTTGAGTAAATAACGCTGCATCCAATTGTATTCAGATGCTTGTGTCTTCGTACGGCTTCGTAAACATGCAACCTAACAGTGCATATTTACGGCTAACATAATTGAATACACTTTCCCAGGTCGTACCCATTGTGTATGCGCCAACTTACCATGGATTTGAAAAAGGTCCTAAGGCCTGAACTTCACCAGATTTCATTAACATCGATGTTTCTGGGGCACCTTTCATATCCATCCTTAATTCACCATAATGGAACCCCAAAGAAGAAACATGAAATGCACGGAATATTCATCAATTCACAATATTTATAACCAGTATGGCGCCGTAGTCGGCGATGAACGAGCGAGCGCGAAGGAAATGTATGGTGAATTTCAACTCGATAGGGCAAGTAGTTTCTAAGATGCAAAAAAGGTGCGCACGTGCGCACGTGCAGAAGCACCCCATCCCTGACTTGTGGGAAAGAGGCGACTGAGAGGTCCCTAACCACACACTGACCTATCCATCACTATCGTCCACGGTTTGGTTATGTCACACGTACGTTACTGTAAAACTGTGTTTGGCAACTGCTCAGACAGAAATCACAGGCAGCTCCGAAGAGTGATCAATTTTTGTGCCAGGGTGGTATCTGGAAGGCGTAAATTTGACCATATTTCGGACGTTTTGAGTGGCCAGGGTGGCTCACCTCCATACAGTTATCAGAATATCACTCTCTCACTCTGGCCCAACGTGCACGGTGGTGGGAGGAACTTGCATTTCTGGCCTCGCTATTTAGCCGAAATGATGAACATCGCAATAGGCACACACGACAGGACGAGCAGTTCCATATACCTCGCATCCGCACTGAAGCCGGTAGATGTCAGTTTTCCTACCGAGTTCCTCGTCTTTACAACAGTTTACCGACCGAACTGACTGGTCTGAGGCCTGCCTCATTTAAACGGAACTTGCGGGTGTACATGCAAGGCCGAGGTGTAAACTAACGTGTGGCAGCCATGCTTTTTCTGTGCTATTGTTTTCACATTACTAGTTTATGTCTATTTTGTGTTGATGCATACGAACGAACCAACGAAAGACTTTATTCCAGACCTCAGGGGTCCATATCTGGGTTGCCTAGTTACATACAGTTACATACAGTGTACACGGTGCAGCTCAGGTCACTCCTTGGTCATGCTGTGTGTACAGCCGACCAATCCAGGAGCACTTTATTCTCGACCTGTATCTGAGGCTACTCCTGCAGATCCCTGATATGATGCCATTGGCACATCCATCCACTCGCAACATAAAGATATATATATAAATTGTACGAATGATGGCCTGACAAGAAGGAACATTGCAAATAGCACATGTGAAGCTAGTGCTATTAAATTTTGACAAACCGATGGTCCTCTTCAACAGGTTATGGTAACTAGTCACAAACTTATTAATTGTTCCTTTCTTGAATTTCCACCACAAGTGGGCGCAATACAGTGCTGAACAGTGGACACGAAACAGAGTCAACTTGGTATATACACTGCACATGTGAAATTTCCGTATTATCATGTTGCCTTGGCCAAATATACTCCTATTCTGCCTCCAAATGTCAGCATTATCACTGAGATCACTGGATATAAAATGTCCTAAATACTTCACTTTCTCAGTGCTTTCAATCTGTTTCCCCCCTACCTGGAAGACTGGAGTTTGTACATGTTGGAGCAATCTAGAACTACAACACATTACATACATACTGATTTTTCGGGCTTACCCTAACGCAAATAAACGCTGTGTAATTTACCCTGACGAGATTTAAGCTGACATTTTTGATCGTTTAATTTCATGTCAGCCTAAGCCCGGCTTACCCTGACATGAAGGAAATGCAGGAAGAAATCAAAAGGCGACCCATACAATTTTACTCCCGTCCACATCGACGCGTATTGTTCGCAGCCGAAGGCCACAAATACTTACGCTGCCCTCCCCGCCCACTAGCTGGCAGAGGAGTGGGGTGTATTTGCGCATGTCGGGAGAGAGAGAGCCGGGTAGATTTGGGCTGATCGGTGAAGACGTAAGCGTTAGGCGCCTTTCCGTCCTTCGAATCACCCATTTCAACCGGCTGAGATTGGTGATTGGATTTGAACAGGCTGGGGGATAGTCAGGGGTGGTGGATGGTCAGCTTTCGACTGGGCATATAGGGTGGGTGGGTTTCAGCAGGTCAGGGTGATCGGTGGATGATCTATGACAGCCCTAGGTACGGTGGTGGATATAAGTTTTCTTGGGGAGGCAAATCCAGTGGCGTATTTCCAGCATTTTGTTGAGCAGGGGGGGGGGGGGGGGGGTAGCGGGCTGTCAGCGAAGAGTTGTTGACGGGGGGACAATACCAGGCCGTCAGCCGTCAGGGGTATTCCACGACAGATCGACCAAGGGTTCACACCGCCATTTTTTTATTTTGATGCAATTTTGTCTATAGGGTTATCTTGTGCCCTGAAGTCAATTTTGGCATCGGCAGATCTCTAAGGTCAACGGTTCTCAAGATATAGCCTCGGGCTTGTTTGCAAGGTCACGATGCAGGGTAATCTTCGGAGGCATTTAGCTCCAAAACCAGTGAACATAATGTATCATATAGCCATAACATCGTGACCGCAATGAACTAAGCAACATTTTGTTCATCTCCGATTTTCAAATTTTTGACTGGATTTTTTGATGACGTCAAATTTGTGTATGTGTTGTGCCTATACCCCTTCCTGTCAAAAATGGCAATGTTTGTTTGTGTTTCATATTAAAGCTTTACTATTTATCTCGAGATAGGAAAAATATAAAAAAGGTAATATTTCTTTTTACAAAAAAAGAAGAATACTTCAATGTTTTTGCCAATACAACATTTTAAGGCATTTTCAGTAGAATACCGCCACTGGCACTGCAGGTGGAGGGTGGTGGGGGTGAACGCCCCCCCCCCAAATGTATTATGACCAAACCCCCTTAACCTCTCCAAAAAAAAAATATGGTACAGATATGTTCAAAACAGTAGGTAATAAGCAATGCACATTATGCATCCATGAAGGTGATGGAAATATATATCCTACGTTACTTGTCGGAATACCCAATGCCATGCAAAAGTATCAACATATCTTCAGGTCAGGCATGTAGCCTAGGCCCCCCCCCCCCTGGAGGCCAGTAGGACCCTTTTAGGCGGCGGTGGGCCCTTTTCAGCGGCGGAGAACCCTTTTCGGCGGCGGAGGGACCTTTTCGGCGGCGGAGAACCCTTTTCGTCGCGCTGCGCGCGCCGAAAAGGGCTGACGAGACCGCGCGAAGAGAGGCCCTTTAGGGCCACCAGGACCCTTTCTGAAAGATCAGAGGTCCCCTTGGACGTTCAAAAGAGCCTTGTGCATGTCAGAGGGGCCCCTGGCCAGACCAAAAGGGCCCGAGTGGTTCAGAGGCCCCCTGAACACCTCCAATGGGCCCTTAGCCAGCACAGAGGGCTCCTGGGCAGATCAAGAGGCCCCTGAGCATGTCGGCAGAGCGACAAAGCAGCCAGCACAGTCCCTTGGAAGGTCATATGGCCCCTGATCAGGTTAGAGGGCCCTTGGACAGACCCCAGAGGGCCCTTGATAAGTTTAAAGGCCCCCGTGCAGGTCAGAGGGGCCCCTGACCAGACCGAGAGGGCCCCTGGGCGGGTAAGAAGGATCCCTGAACATGCCGAATTGGCCCCTAGCTATCACGGAGGGCCCAAGGGCAGGTGGGAGGTCGCCTTGAGCATATCCGCAGGGCGACAAAGCAGCCAGCGAAGTCGGACCAGAAGAGTCGCTGGGCAGATTGGAGGGGCTCCTGGGCAAGTCAGAGGGGCTCCTGGGCAAGTCAGAGGGGCTCCTGGCTAGACCGAAACGGTCCCTGGGCCGGTCGGAGTGGCCCTTGAACATGCCGGACGAGTTCCTAGCAAGACTGGAGGTGCCCCTGATCAGGTCGGAGTGGCCCCTGAGCATGTCGACAGGGTGACAAAGCAGTCAATTCCTGGCCAGGTCGGAAGGACCTCTGAACAGGGCGAATGGGGCCCCTGACACACAAAGAGTGACTTCTTGGAAGGTCAGAGCAGTCCCTGGTCAGACCGGAAGGGCCCAAAGCACGTAGAGATCCCAGATGAAGATTAAATACAAAGAGTACTTACTCCACAAGAAAATGATTAAAATCGGATATTTCGGGTATATTGTAACACCCTTCGTCAGCGATTAAGAGGCATTCGGTAACAGGTCATTGCTCGTCTTTAAGACGAGCAATGACAGGTTAACGAATGCCTCTTAATCGCTAACGAAGGGTGTTACAATATGGCCGAAAGCTCCGATTTTGTGTATTGTAGAGTAAGCTCTCTCTGTATCTAACCCTCGCCCGGGAAGGGGGGGGGGGGGGGGGGGGGGGGTTGCCACCACTCGTTTTTTTTCTTCTCGGGAATAACTCGCGTAGTTTCAACCGATTGCAATGAAACTTTCAGTACCTTACTTTGGAACAATTTGCCACATACTCTAAACAAATTAATTTATAACCCACATGACTCGTGACCTATGACCTGTTTCTCAAGGTCATGTCAGGTGCAACTGGCATATTCCAAAAAGGTCATGTCACTGTACATATGTTCCTGAACAACAAACACTCGGAAACTGCACAAGTTACATGCATCGATACTACGGGACGTAGTATCGATGCATGTAACTTGTGCAGTTTCCGAGTGTTTGTTGTTCAGGAACATATGTACAGGTGACAGTTGTGGTTTCCACTGACATTGTTACCTCGGTTGACCTCTGAAAAGGTCAACCGAGGTCATTGACCTCCGATGACCTCATATTACTTTTGTTTTGCTTCTGGCGGTTTCTAGGACATTTTGTGACGCTGATTTCAAATCTGGGATACATTTTACATAATTATATGCTCCACTGGGGTCATGCGCTTCCACAGGTCAACCGAGGTCACTGACCTCAGATGACCTGACATTACCTTTTTGGAATATGGCAGTTTCTAGGACATTTTGTGACGCTGATTGCAAATTTGGTACCCATTAAGCATTATGATATGCCTATTCACGATTCTAGCTCGCTTAAATTCAATTTATACGCATGCAAATTTTTGATGACTTTTGGGTCATTGCCATGACCTCAGAGGTATGACCCAAGACCTTCAAATTGGGTATCAGCGGCTTTTTCCCGTCACAAGCAACACGCTCGTGTTTGAATCGAAGCTCTAGCTCAATTAGGATCGAAACGTTAAGGGGGTCGTACCCCCTCCTACCCGAACACGTAGTAATTTTGTCCCACCAGGGGGAGGGTTAATGTATATCACGGGGCGAGGCTGAGGATATGCTCAGTGTGGTATCGGGACGAAGCTGAGGGCAGGGTCAGGAAGGTGTCGTGAGAAGTTCAGGGTCAGGGAAGTGTCGGTGCGAGGCTGAGGTCAGGGTCAGAGAGGTGTGGGGTGAGGTCGAGGTCAGGGTCATTGTCAGGGAGCCGTCGAGCCGAAGTCGAGGTCAGGGCCAGGGAGGTTTCGGGGCGAGCATGAGGTCAGTGTCAAATAGGTGTCGGGGGAAGGCTGCGGTCAGGGTCAAGCAGATGTCGGGGCGAGTATGAGGTCAGAATCAGGGAGATGTCAGGACTAGGTTGAGATCAGGGTCAGGGAGGTGTCGGGGCGAGGCTGAGGTCAAGGAAGTGTCGCGGTGAGACAGAAGTCAGGGTCAGGGATGTATCCGAGCGACGCCAAGGTCATGGTCAGTGAGGTGTTAGAGCGAGGCTGAGGCCAGGGTCATGGTCAGGGAGGTGTCGGGCCCAAGTCGAGGTCAGGATCAGAGAAGTGTTAACACTGTTTTAAGAGACAATGATAATAATAAGTGCTAACCTAACTCTCATTATGGTAAAAAAGATGATCTAGTAAAGAAAACACAAGATAAGAAGCTTTCGGCTTGCGCCTTAATCAGTAAATCATACAATTCAAGATAAGTATATTAACACCATATTCAAATTTGACAGCGGAGTAAGGATCCAAGCTCTGGCCACAGGCCACGGCCCAATGCCAAACTTAATGCTATTAGTGGTGTGTTGATGTTCAAGTGCATTGTTATTATCTGTCAGATAATAACAACGCATATATGGCACCAATACCATGAGAAGTCTGGTATTTTGCAGTAACCAGTGGTTGGACCTTTACTCTACCTACTCAATGACGTCAGCGAGGCTATTGACAGGTGATACAAATCATTATTGTCAGGTAAATAGAGAATTAATCATTACTGTCAGGTAAATAGAGAATTAATCATTATTGTCAGGTCAATAGAGAATGTCCCTGTTTTGAGTGCAGTTCTGATGAAATCAGACGTGTAGAACTGGTATGCAATATTCAATTTGCCTATATGAAGGTGTGCAAAAGCGGAATATCGCCCAAGTTTATAAACAGGGAATATAATAAAGGAAAAAAATCAGCCAGCGAAGGAAGCTTCAGCACCCAGTTCAATGATATTTCATGCAGAGTTAACGACTGTAACACTGGACATTTCCAAAAAGAATTTTCATACTGTCAAGCCTCAAGGTGCAGACGATACCAACAGACTAAAGCACTCGTAGTTAAGCACAACCATTACACTGGACATGTCCTTACACCAGACTTGCCATGCTATTGACGGTGTTGATTGGGATGACACACCATATTGATAATGAAAAGTCTGGCATTAGGATGTGTCCACCATTACAGTTGTTTACCCTACATATTATAATTTTGACTACCTCCTCCATTTGCCCAATAATCCCTCTCAATTGCACTTTGTATTGCTGGCACACTACATTACACTGACGCACACTATAATTACCTAGCCACTTTTCCTTGCAGATCTCCAATGTCCTCGCCATTATGAACACAGATAGTCTATATCGATGTTTCAATTTCCATCAAGGCTACACCATCAGGATACAACAAAAACCCACCTTGTATAGTCGTTGCCGCTACGTTTTCTTTCATGAGTAGCAATTTCACGGCATGCCGAGCACTTCACGAAAGATGCTGCCGGCCTATGTACGATAACGCACAAGATTGTGTGTACTGTGCGACCCAATCAGCACAGAAGCTTAGCGTCAGAAATGACGCACTCGCCTCAGCACGCTTCCCCACTGTGGTAAGCACCGCACATATGCGCGGTGCGCCGGAACTGAAACACCACTATGTTTGTAAAATGCAACCATATGAAGCTAAAATACTTCCATATCTTTAACATCCGGCGAGATCAGATAAAAGTGTTCATTCCCCTGGTGGCGAGGGAGGAAACTACCCAAATCGTTTAATTCGCTGTTAGGCTAAGCCGGACTTAGGCTGACGTGCTCCAAAGTCAGAATAAACCCGGATCTGGACGTTTCCTATCAAAATACACTAGTTTTGATTTAGGGTGACAAAATGGTTAGTGTAAATTAAATATGATTGGCAATCGTGTTTAGGCTGACAAAATGTTAGCCTAAACCCGGTTGCGAGTACAGATAGTTTGCGCAGACGGCCGTTGGAGGAGAAGAGAGTGGCATATTCGCCCATGCTCCGGCTGCGGTCACTGTCTCGGCGCGGCGACTCTCACCCTCCGCGCGTCATAACCGTCTTTCGCCCCACCGCCCCGCGTTAGTTTCGTAGCTCACAGACACAAATATATTGTTAAATTTAGCGACACACCCGCGCACAAACGTTAGTGAATCCGATATTTACATAACTATTCTACAGCAAACAAGTATCATCCCGCCATCGAGGGCCCAGCGTCAGTGTTGGGACCCTCCCGTCCCGGGGCCCTTTCATCCCGGGGAGTGGGCCTTGGGAGCCAGCCCGAGCTGCCCGGCAAAACGGGGTCGGTGCGTCACCCTTTAGCTGGTGCTCTGCATCGTTTTACATCTCGATCGTCCTTCGGATGGTGTTACACACAGCAGCAGTAGTATCCACTCCGTCACAATAGCGCCCACCCGCTCGCCACCACTCCCCGCTCCATCACCACCCTCCTCTCTCTCCTGCCTCCCGCACAATTATCTCTCCTCCTTCCCCGGGTGGCTGGGTCCCGCGGCATAAGCCCCTCCCCTTTCACCCCCGGCAACCCCTCCGGCATTCCCCCAGCCCTCCCATTCGCTACACTCGCATATCCGCTCCTGTTGACTCCTCCTATGACGCCGCCGGATCTGCCCGCGGCGTCCATCTGGTGGCGTCCGGCTGGCGCCGTCGTGTCCGCCTCGCCAGACGCCGACGTACAAGCCGGCGTCTTTTCTTGGGTGCGGCGACACGACGGCGTCTTTGATGCTCGGCGTCCCTTCTCTCCTTTCAACATTACGCCGCAATCCGAGGCTCGTTGCGCCGTCAGACAGCCGGCCCGTGCAACGCGAAGTCGGTTTCAGATGCGGCGGTGTTGCCTAACAGTCCCGCACTTCGCGTGGCCCGGACGGCTGAACGCTGCGGTAATGAGTCGTGCCCCGTCCCGTGTCCGGTGGTACGGTGTCTGGTGGCGCACGGACTCACATCTGGCGTCGGGTGGGTCCGGCCCGGACAGGCAGCGGGTGTAGCGCCGCGCTAAGCCAGTGCCGTAGCAGCCCTACAATATCTCCAAGGTTCACCTTAAAACAAGTCGACTATCATTACCAGTTGGGTAAAGAGAGGCGACGCTGTCAGTTTAGAGGCCCTATTCAAATACACATGGTCCTTATTTTTACAGATGTCAAAATCAAACTCGAATATCTTTTTGATTAGATCATTGTGGCTGTTTTAACTGCTACCATACTTAATTTCAATGCCAAGCCATCAAAATGGCTATCTCAACTCAAATATAATGTTAAGGTGGAATAGTCCCTCTAACCCACGCCCTACGGGGGGGGGGGGGGGCTGACAGGCCTCCCTCTGAGGTTTTCTTGATTAACTTTTTACACATACAGTGCATCTTGCTGAACTTTTTGGTAGCTGAGTTTGCAACAATTATACGTATGCTGGAAAAATGTAATTGAAATTGGTTAGATAGTTTGGGAGATACTCATGTTTTGATTCATGTTGGTAAAAAAATGAGAAATATTTGAAAAAAATCATAGAAAACAGAGTTTTAAAGAAAATTGCAAACACAATTCACCAAAGATACAAAATTGCATTTTCTTTATAATGGCAATCTCGGATTTGTAAAATTTTGGATTTTTGTCCCCTAAAATAAAATATTTTTTTTTGGGAAAAATCCCCACAAAACCAAAATTTTCAAATACATTTAAAAAAGGAATATATGCCAGAGATCTCAGTATGGACAATACCAATACCAAATTTCAAAGCAATATCTTCATTTTTGACTGAGTGATGGCTCCCTAAGTGTAAGCAACTGATGACGTCATTTTTTAAAATAACTTTTTTTGACTTTTTTGACAAGATACGAACAAATAATTACTTTTTTTTGTATTTCGGGGCCAAAACTGGTCTAGGAAAATGCCCTTTTATTTACATTTATCAATTTATAATTTTGAGGTTTTCTGAAGAGCAAAACCGCTGTTCTGGACGTGATAAATCCGAGGTCATTCACTTGACCTGGAAGGTCACTCGTTGACCTAAAAACTGGTGAAAAAAGCTCCCGTAGGGCGAGGGTTAATGCATTTTTGCAAGTTCCTTTTTTGAGGTGGTAGGGGTTTTTAAAGGAGAACCAAAAGCGGCGTGTCAAGTCTCTTTTTAACCCGGCATTGACTGGGGTCTCAGCAGAACGCCTTTGACTGAAGGGGGGGGGGGCGTTAAACGCCCCTGGTATCTTCCGAACCAATGATCGCAGCGAGACGTGCGAGGCGGCAATCGAAAGCTCTCAATGAGGCGAATCTATAGCATGCTAAAAATGTAAAAGTGAGATCAAATGTCAGGTCACAGTCAGGTCAAAGGTCAAAATTAGCATATAAAATATTCGGAGTTTATGGGCCATACTTTCCATTCAAAGCCTTCGATTGCGACTATTTTCACCCAAACCGCTTCCAAAGGTATGATACATATCTCGCATGAGCAATAGAGAGATTGTTGGCCAAGGTCAAGTTAAAGGTCAGGTCAAAAAGGTCACTATGCTCAAAATATCAACGAAAGTCATGCAAACATGTTTTATGAGTTATTTTCCACGTATAATTCGATAGTGATAGTTACTTTACCACCTGACTTCATTTACGTGAAGTAAATGTCAATTTCAGGTGAAGTTCAGTTCAACAAAGGTCAAAATTTTAAATTGTTAAATCTAAACAAAAAAGGCAGGTTGCTAGACCAGTTTCGTCTCAGAAATACAGTGGTGGCATTTATTTGTCTGTATCTAGTTCATAAAAGACAAAAAACGCAATTTCAAAATACGACGTCATAAGTTACCCATACTTTAGATGTCATAAGTCAGTCAAAAATGGAGATATGAGTTTGCAATTTGGCATGGTAGTTGCCTAGATATGGTTCTGACATATCTTCTGGTTTTTTGAATATTTTATAAAATTTATTTTGTGATAATGTTCCCAAAAAGAAGTTTTTTTTTCTCGAGTTTTTGGGGTCAACAACATTTTTTTAATCCGAGATAGCCAGTTTTTAGATGATGATATTTTCAATCTTTTGACATTTCTCGATTGCATTTTGCGTCAAATGTGGCATTTGTACGACTTGGAAAAGTTTAGCTGATTTTGGTGTAAAACTCGTGTGTAGTGACATCACTAAATTCGCTAGAACTCGAGAGAAAAAATTTACGCAATTTCTTTTTTTTTGCACACAAGACCTACAAATGATTCATAAGAAGGTATCTGAAGTTTCTCGTTGATAGCTCTATTAGGTTTCCAGCTATTGCGAAAATTCATCAGGAGGGGCTTTAACCCTGTTTGTAACAGGCTCCTGGCTACCCCTATTTGTAACAGGGGGGGGGGGGGGGGGGGGGCGGATTCCGACCCCCCCCCGGAGATCTCGAGATCTACCCGTCCGATTTTCAAAAATGAAACGGTGTTTGCTTCCCCTCAACACGATCTACATTTATAAATAATACAAAAAATCTAAATTTTGGATAGGGGGGCAACAGGGGGGCAAAAACTACACATTTTAGTGGTATTTTTGATCCAACATAGCTTTCATGTTTATCGACCGATTTTAACGCAACTAATAGGAATCGATAGATATTTAATTGGAAATTGATATATGATGATGACGTTTGCAAATTCAAAAATCATAGGCGTGTGCAGGTCACTCAATATGGGGGTGAAGTAAATGCGTAATAAAACCATTTTTTGATGTAAAAAAAAAAATGAAATGGTATGTGATTGTGACACTAGAAAACAGTTATAAATCATAATTTTTGCCATAGGCGGTACCAGGTTAGTGAAAAAGGGAGGTCAAATTGGAAAAAAAATGATTAACCGCAGACAAGTTGCTACCCAGCACTATAAATATGTTACTGATCGTAGATAGTTTCTTTTTGCATGTTGTACTTCATCATAGGCGTATCCAGGATCCACACTGGGGCGGCACAAGACCTTGTGATAAGTATATTATCCGTTAGTATGATACTAACTAGTCAACAGTGACTATTTCACTACAACTTCAATTAATATTGTTTACCCCCCCTTTTTACCCTACCTGGACTCGCCTATTATCTAATAATCGTTCGTAGAGTAGCCTGTGGTGCGTGTCTCATTCGAAAACAGCAGTATGTTATGTCATTGTACGCCCATGCCTCTTTGTTTCCTTGCAATAATATGGCCCCCTTTCTTCCATTCCTGAGCGCGCCTCTGCCAAAAATGACTTTATTCCCTTTTCTGGCCTCATATGTACATATATCATTATAAGCTAAACGTCTATTGCGCCGTTATCGCTGGCATATCGTCATCACCATGCCAGTCACCCCCCTTTTCATGTGCCTGTACACGCCCCTGAAACTCTATATGTAATACATTATGCAAATAATGGAAGCAGAAGCTATCTTTTACATCTTGCTAGCTATAAATGTCCCTTACATCGCTCTATTGGCGTCCCGCCAAGCATTGAATAATTCCTGGAACCCCCCCCCCTTTTCAAGCCCCTGAAACCGCCTCTGCCATGCAATTTTTATGATATTTCATTAACATCAACTAATTTGCACTTGTTGCATTCACCGTAAACCGATGTAACGCTTTCATACTTGAGGCAGTTAGGAATAAACCCGTGAAGGTCGCATTTCCGTATTATCGCCAAATGTCGCCTCCGAACCCAACCAAAACTGTGCCCTGGAACCGCCTCTGTTCAGGTTAAGAACTCAAAATTTTGACTCCAAATGCGGTATTCAATTCTATGAAAAGTCCCAAAATTTCATGGGCCTGCTCCCCGCCGTTCTGGAGATATCTGCGAAAAACATGAGGGGGGGGGGGCGGAATCCGCCCCCCCTGTTACAAATAGGGTTAAACGCCCCCCCCCCCCCAGTCGTGTCACCCCTAACAGAGACGTCGTAAATTGGGAGGGGTCGCAAAAAGGATATTTCCCCTACCTTGTATTTCAGATAAATACTCCAGGACATGCCAGTTCTGGTTGATTTATATGTATATGGTTCCATATAACTTGACATTCTGACTTGATGCGAGCTTTACTCCAGTATTTCCGCGAAATAACTAGGATATTCGCGGAATCACTGGAACGAATCGATAGTCCGCGGATTCCTTAGGCAATTCGCGGATGTCCAGCGACTCTTCAGGCAATCCGCGGACTGCCTGACGACTCTTGTGCATCCGCGGAATGACGGCCGTGAATCCACGGATTCACAAGAGTTGTTGAGAGTCCGCGGACTGCCTAGGTATTCCGCGGACTGCCTAGGGAGTCCACAGATTTACGAATTTCGCCAACACACTGTAACTAACTATATACCTACCTCATCCAAATATATGTTTCCATCGATACAGATTGTAGCTCGCGTGCCATATAGCCCCACATCGCCATCATCATAATCATCATCATCATCATAATCATCATAAGCATCACCATGGTACATGGCTCAATAGTGAGATCGACGCACATTTTATGAGCCTGGCATAGTTTGCCGTTGTCCACCGCTGCGGCCCGGCTCCTGGCCGAATCGGCGGTATCAGCGGAACCCACAGAGTTGTGTGTGGCGGCCGCTGGCCGCCATCCGATGCAACAGCGATCGCAATTTAGTCCAGCGAGCCGCGCCAGCCGCCGCCAAGCTCCGCTCAATGGCGGCGCTGTGCCCGTTGAATGCCGACATGGAACGGCGGGCGTCACTTCCGTGGCCCGGTCGATGCTGCTGGAGGGTACCGGCCTCGGCGACAGGTCGGGGGGGGGGGGGGGGACGGCGTGCCTCCGGGCCTACCTGACCACTGACCAGTGGCCGGCCACGGTGGTCACGGCGGACCCGCCGGTCCCCAGTGCAGTGGTACCGGCCGGGACAGTCCGGGGCTGGGAGTGAACAGCTGTGGAGACGGAGGCGCCGAGTGGTGTCCAGTGGTGCTCAGTGGTGCCCAGTGGTGCTGTAGTGTACGGGTGGTGATGGGGGCTAAGGTGGTGAAGGATTACGATGAAATATTGCACGATACCTACACGACTGCAACATGATTGATTTGAGTTATTTGAGGTTTAAGATAACTGTGTCTGATAACTGTGCTGAAAGTTCGCTCGGTGCCGTGAACGTATAGAAAATTACCCGTTATCAACTCATGAGAACGAAGTGTGCGAATTAACGTTATCGTGCGCGATCTGAGAAGACGTTGTGAAAGAAAGCAATAATTTACTACGGCGGACGAGTACATAGCTATGCTGTTTCTGACCGCGGACGGTTGCTTACAAAATAGGATGCAAGCATCAGAAAAGACAGGGAGGTGAGTTTTCTTGTGAGATGTAAGACAAAAGCAAATCATTCTTTCTTTGGTCTTAGCTAACCACGTGCAATTTATCGATCGATTTATAAGAACGGGTATAGGCATGCACTAACCCTCGTCCTGGTGGGGGTCATCAGGCGCGGATCTAGGGGGGGGGGGCTAGGGCGCCCCCCCCCCCCCCCCTGAGCCCGGGTCGCGTCTATGTTGCGCCCGCCAAGCGCGCCCGTAGGGCGCAACTTTGTGTATGTGGGGATCCCCTTGACCGAAATCTTGGATCCGCGCCTTGCCATTTTGAACCGTTCTCAGGTTCTTCGGGAATAGCGGGAAAACGGCGGCGCGCCACATTTAGCACAGCTGTTCGAGCATAAATTACCCAAGTTGTGTAACAATTTTGACCCCAGTTCATCTCAGGCCAGGTCACCAGGTCACGTCAAGTGACCTTACCTCCAAAAGTGTTTGTGGTCAGTGTCAAAGCTACAGTGTGTATCAGATAGATTTGAAACTTACAGGATTTTATAAGGTCATAATTACCTACAATTTGTCGATCTCGGATTTTTTTTTACATCGTTGAACCAAGGTCAGGCCAATTTCGTGATTTTCCCATCATAAGTCAACGGGAAAATATAAAAATGCAGAGCATATGCATTAGATCAGGTCCATTCTTTCATAATCATGTTATTTTAGCTCATTATTGATGACCCAGGTGCCATTGTTGCTTGATGACTTCTCCAAGGTCAGCTGAGGTCACCAGGACTTTTTTTGTTGTCAATAACTCTTGATAGAATAAAGGTAGATACCTGAAAATGATACCACTGTGTTTGCCTCGTAAAGGCGCATTGCCACATATGCAACATGACCTACATGGGTCACCAAATGACCTTGAATAGAGGTCAAATTTTGAAGTTGACCTAACCAGATCACCATCAAAACTTTTGAAGCGTTTTGACGAGACAAACACGATGGTGTTAACATTATTTTGCTCTTTGTTTAACGGATACAAGTCATTTACGAAACACGTTTTGGAAGAAAATGTCATTGTGACCTTTGGTGACCTCGGGAGCTTGAACTATTGACAAACTATTGGGGGGGGGGGGGTCCGATATAAAATTTAAGGACGCTAATGGCGATTGCATTTTTATAGAGCTTTCGATTGTTCTTTACGTTTGTTCCTAGCTATGATAGTTCCCGAGATATGTGGGGGTTTCTGTAGTGAAGTCCTATACTTGGAAAATTTGACCTTTAATGACCTCTGGTGACCTCAGTATTCATCTGGGACAAAACACGCCAAAAGTCGCCTCGAATATCCTTGTTGAGAGCTTTCAAACGCTTTTTTCGCGTCTTTCTAGCTCATTTAGTTTTCGAGCTAGTGGTGGTGGTGGTGGTGGGGGGGGGGGGGTCATTTTGACCCACCCCCACACCAGGGTGAAGGTGGCTCAGTGGCCCACCGCGCCGGGCGCGGGTGGACCTCTGACTTTTGAGACTGACAAGGCACAGTTGTGAAATGTTATTGAAGTTGGCGTATTTCGACATCGGCAAGTGTCTTTTGTTTCCGTGCCCGGCTCGCACGGCCACTGACCCGGGCGGCCATCAGTGCAGTTCGGTCAGGACTAGAGGTGACAAAAGTTGATATTTTTGGACCCAGACCCGACCCGGTCCCAAAACCTAAAAAATGGACCCAGTTATACCAAGTGCAAGGCTAGTTTGGACCCAGCGGACCCAACTAGCAAAATGTTGTCTCGCAACTAATAGACAAATCTGCACTCTACAGTTAGTGCAAGTAAACTAACTCTTGTAGTTGAAAATGCATACAGTTCAGATTGGCCAACAGCACAAAGAAACCTGCGTATCAGTGTTCCTACCTGCGTGAAACCAGCAGAAACATAAATTGGACCCAGTCTGTACCCGGTATCATTTGGCGGGACCCAATCTGGGACCAACTGGGTCCAAACTGGGTCTAGAGACCGGGTCCTCGGGTCCACGTTTTGCCACCTCTAGTCAGGACGCAATGGCGGTCGCGTGCCGATGGATATATCTGGGCGCATGACATACCTGGGGGCAGGTAGATACGGTATGGTCACGTGACGTGCCGACGGATATACCTGGGCGCAAGACACACCTGGGGGCAGGTAGATACGGTATGGTCACGTGACGTGCCGACGGATATACCTGGGCGCATGACATACCTGGGGGCAGGTAGATACGGTATGGTCACGTGACGTGCCGACGGATATACCTGGGCGCATGACACACCTGGGGGCAGGTGGATACGGTATGGTCACGTGACGTGCCGACGGATATACCTGGGCGCATGACACACCTGGGGGCAGGTAGATACGGTATGGTCACGTGACGTGCCGACGGTTATACCTGGGCGCATGACATACCTGGGGGCAGGTAGATACGGTATGGTCACGTGACGTGCCGACAGTTATACCTGGGCGCATGACATACCTGGGGGCAGGTAGATACGGTATGGTCACGTGACGTGCCGACGGTTATACCTGGGCGCATGACATACCTGGGGGCAGGTAGATACGGTATGGTCACGTGACGTGCCGATGGATATACCTGGGCGCATGACACACCTGGGGGCAGGTAGATACGGTATGGTCACGTGACGTGCTGACGGTAATACCTGGGCGCATGACATACCTGGAGGCAGGTAGATACGGTATGGTCACGTGACGTGCCGACGGATATACCTGGGCGCATGACACACCTGGGGGCAGGTAGATACGGTATGGTCACGTGACGTGCCGACGGATATACCTGGGCGCATGACATACCTGGGGGCAGGTAGATACGGTATGGTCACGTGACGTGCCGACGGTTATACCTGGGCGCATGACATACCTGGGGGCAGGTAGATACGGTATGGTCACGTGACGTGCCGACGGTTATACCTGGGCGCATGACACGAGGACACAGGAGATACATGTCACAGCCCGGGGCGAGATTTCAGTTCACCCAACATCGAGGACACTGGACCGTGACATTGTCTTGACTGTCACAGTGGTGTGTTGGTGCACAGTATTGTCTGGACTGTCACAGTGGTGTGTTGGTGCACAGTATAGTCTGGACTGTCACAGTGGTGTGTTGGTGAACAGTATTGTCTGGACTGTCACGGTGGTGTGTTGGTGCACAGTATAGTCTGGACTGTCACAGTGGTGTGTTGGTGCACAGTATTGTCTGGACTGTCACAGTGGTGTGTTGGTGCACAGTATTGTCTGGACTGTCACAGTGGTGTGTTGGTGCACAGTATTGTCTGGACTGTCACAGTGGTGTGTTGGTGCACATTATAGTCTGGACTGTCACAGTGGTGTGTTGGTGCACAGTATTGTCTGGACTGTCACAGTGGTGTGTTGGTGCACAGCATAGTCTGGACTGTCACAGCGGTGTATTGCAGCACAGTATTGTCTGGATTGTCACAGTGGTGTGTTGCAGCACAGTATAGTCTGGATTGTCACAGTGGTGTGTTGGTGCATAGTATTGTCTGGACTGTCACAGTGGTGTGTTGGTGCACAGTATAGTCTGGACTGTCACAGTGGTGTGTTGGTGCACAGTATAGTCTGGACTGTCACAGTGGTGTGTTGGTGCACAGTATTGTCTGGACTGTCACAGTGGTGTGTTGGTGCACAGTATAGTCTGGACTGTCACAGCGGTGTATTGCAGCACAGTATTGTCTGGATTGTCACAGTGGTGTGTTGCAGCACAGTATAGTCTGGATTGTCACAGTGGTGTGTTGGTGCATAGTATTGTCTGGACTGTCACAGTGGTGTGTTGGTGCACAGTATAGTCTGGACTGTCACAGTGGTGTGTTGGTGCACAGTATAGTCTGGACTGTCACAGTGGTGTGTTGGTGCACAGTATTGTCTGGACTGTCACAGTGGTGTGTTGGTGCACACAGTGGTGTGTTGGTGCACAGTATTGTCTGGACTGTCACAGTGGTGTGTTGGTGCACACAGTGGTGTGTTCGTGCACAGTATTGTCTGGACTGTCACAGTGGTGTGTTGGTGCACAGTATTGTCTGGACTGTCACAGTGGTGTATTGGTGCACACAGTGGTGTGTTCGTGCACAGTATTGTCTGGACTGCCACAGTGGTGTGTTCGTGCACAGTATTGTCTGGACTGTCACAGTGGTGTGTTGGTGCACAGTATAGTCTGGACTGTCACAGTGGTGTGTTGGTGCACAGTATTGTCTGGACTGTCACAGTGGTGTGTTGGTGCACAGTATAGTCTGAACTGTCACAGTGGTGTGTTGGTGCACACAGTGGTGTGTTGGTGCACAGTATTGTCTGGACTGTCACAGTGGTGTGTTGGTGCACAGTATTGTCTGGACTGTCACAGTGGTGTGTTGGTGCACACAGTGGTGTGTTGGTGCACAGTATTGTCTGGACTGTCACAGTGGTGTGTTGGTGCACACAGTGGTGTGTTGGTGCACAGTATTGTCTGGACTGTCACAGTGGTGTGTTGGTGCACAGTATTGTCTGGACTGTCACAGTGGAGTGTTGGTGCACAGTATTGTCTGGACTGTCACAGTAGTGTGTTGGTGCACAGTATAGTCTGAACTGTCACAGTGGTGTGTTGGTGCACACAGTGGTGTGTTGGTGCACAGTATTGTCTGAACTGTCACAGTGATGTGTTGGTGCACAGTATTGTCTGGACTGTCACAGTGGTGTGTTGGTGCACAATATTGTCTGGACTGTCACAGTGGTGTGTTGGTACACAGTATTGTCTGGACTGTCACAGTGGTGTGTTGGTGCACACAGTGGTGTGTTGGTGCACAGTATTGTCTGGACTGTCACAGTGGTGTGTTGGTGCACAGTATTGTCTGGACTGTCACAGTGGTGTGTTGGTGCACAATATTGTCTGGACTGTCACAGTGGTGTGTTGGTACACAGTATTGTCTGGACTGTCACAGTGGTGTGTTGGTGCACACAGTGGTGTGTTGGTGCACAGTATTGTCTGGACTGTCACAGTGGTGTGTTGGTACACAGTATTGTCTGGACTGTCACAGTGGTGTGTTGGTGCACACAGTGGTGTGTTGGTGCACAGTATTGTCTGGACTGTCACAGTGGTGTGTTGGTGCACAATATTGTCTGGACTGTCACAGTGGTGTGTTGGTGCACAGTATTGTCTGGACTGTCACAGTGGTGTGTTGGTGCACACAGTGGTGTGTTGGTGCACAGTATTGTCTGGACTGTCACAGTGGTGTGTTGGTGCACACAGTGGTGTGTTGGTGCACAGTATTGTCTGGACTGTCACAGTGGTGTGTTGGTGCACAGTATTGTCTGGACTGTCACAGTGGTGTGTTGGTACACAGTATAGTCTGGACTGTCACAGTGGTGTGTTGGTGCACAGTATTGTCTGGTCTGTCACAGTGGTGTGTTGGTGCACAGTATTGTCTGGTCTGTCACAGTGGTGTGTTGGTACACAGTATTGTCTGGACTGTCACAGTGGTGTGTTGGTACACAGTATAGTCTGGACTGTCACAGTGGTGTGTTGGTGCACAGTATTGTCTGGTCTGTCACAGTGGTGTGTTGGTGCACAGTATTGTCTGGATTGTCACAGTGGTGTGTTGGTGCACAGTATTGTCTGCACTGTCACAGTGGTGTGTTGGTGCACAGTATTGTCTGGGCTGTCACAGTGGTGTGTTGGTGCACAGTATTGTCTGGACTGTCACAGTGGTGTGTTGGTGTACATTATTGTCTGGACTGTCACAAAGGTGTGTTGGTGCACAGTATAGTCTGGACTGTCACAGTGGTGTGTTGGTGCACAGTATTGTCTGGATTGTCACAGTGGTGTGTTGCAGCACAATATAGTCTGGACTGTCACAGTGGTGTGTTGGTGCACATTATTGTCTGGACTGTCACAGTGGTGTGTTGGTGCACAGTATTGTCTGGACTGTCACAGTGGTGTGTTGGTGCACAGTATTGTCTGGACTGTCACAGTGGTGTGTTGGTGCACAGTATAGTCTGGACTGTCACAGTGGTGTGTTGGTGTACATTATTGTCTGGACTGTCACAGTGGTGTGTTGGTGCACAGTATAGTCTGGACTGTCACAGTGGTGTGTTGGTGCACAGTATTGTCTGGATTGTCACAGTGGTGTGTTGCAGCACAGTATAGTCTGGATTGTCACAGTGGTGTGTTGGTGCATAGTATTGTCTGGATTGGCACAGTGGTGTGTTGATGCACAGTATTGTCTGGACTGTCACAGTGGTGTATTGCAGCACAGTATTGTCTGGTCTGTCACAGTGGTGTGTTGGTGCACAGTATTGTCTGGACTGTCACAGTGGTGTATTGCAGCACAGTATTGTCTGGACTGTCACAGTGGTGTGTTGGTGCACAGTATTGTCTGGACTGTCACAGTGGTGTGTTGCAGCACAGTATTGTCTGGTCTGTCACAGTGGTGTGTTGGTGCACAGTATAGTCTGGACTGTCACAGTGGTGTGTTGGTGCACAATATAGTCCGGACTGTCACAGTGGTGTGTTGGTGCAGTGGCGGATCCAGGGGGGGGGGGGGCGTAGGGGCTGAAGCCCCCTGCCTTAGAAAACGGCGCCCTTTTTGTATAGGATTTGCCGGCGCCGAAGGCGCCGTAGCGTTTTCGGGAGGCCGCCAGGGCGCCCTTGCGTCTACCAACAGCATCGTAGCACTCTTGGAAGGCACCCTGGCTCCCTCAGAAGACATCTTGCCGCCCTCACAACGCATTATGCCGCCCTCGGAAGGTACATCGCCGCCCTCGGAAGGCATTATGCCGCCCTCGGAAGGCACCATGCCGCCCCCGTCACCGAGGAAATATACCACCCTCAGGCTTGAAGCCCCCTGCCTTAGAAAATCCTGGATCCGCCCCTGGTTGGTGCACAGTATAGTCTGGACTGTCACAGTGGTGTGTTGGTGCACAGTATTGTCTGGACTGTCACAGTGGTGTGTTGGTGCACAGTATTGTCTGGACTGTCACAGTGGTGTATTCCATCACAGTATTGTCTGGACTGTCACAGTGGTGTGTTGGTGCACAGTATTGTCTGGGCTGTCACAGTGGTGTATTCCATCACAGTATTGTCTGGACTGTCACAGTGGTGTGTTGGTGCACAGTATTGTCTGGGCTGTCACAGTGGTGTGTTGGTGCACAGTATTGTCTGGACTGTCACAGTGGTGTGTTGGTGCACAGTATAGTCTGGACTGTCACAGAGGTGTGTTGGTGCACAGTATTGTCTGGGCTGTCACAGTGGTGTGTTGGTGCACAGTATAGTCTGGACTGTCACAGTGGTGTGTTGGTGCAGTGGCGGATCCAGGGGAGGGGGGCCGTAGGGGCTGAAGCCCACTGCCTTAGAAAACGGCGCCCTTTTTGTATAGGATTTGCCGGCGCCGAAGGCGCCGTAGCGTTTTCGGGAGGCCGCCAGGGCGCCCTTGCGTCTACCAACAGCATCGTAGCACTCTTGGAAGGCACCCTGGCACCCTCAGAAGACATCTTGCCGCCCTCACAACGCATTATGCTGCCCTCGGAAGGTACATCGCCGCCCTTGGAAGGCATTATGACGCCCTCGGAAGGCACCATGCCGCCCCCGTCACCGAGGAAATATGCCGCCCTCAGGCTTGAAGCCCCCTGCCTTAGAAAATCCTGGATCCGCCCCTGGTTGGTGCACAGTATAGTCTGGACTGTCACAGTGGTGTGTTGGTGCACAGTATTGTCTGGACTGTCACAGTGGTGTGTTGGTGCACAGTATTGTCTGGACTGTCACAGTGGTGTGTTGGTGCACAGTATAGTCTGGACTGTCACAGTGGTGTGTTGGTGCACAGTATTGTCTGGACTGTCACAGTGGTGTGTTGGTGCACAGTATTGTCTGGACTGTCACAGTGGTGTGTTGGTGCACAGTATAGTATGTACTGTCACAGTGGTGTGTTGGTGCACAGTATTGTCTGGACTGTCACCGTGGTGTGTTGGTGCACAGTATTGTCTGCACTGTCACAGTGGTGTATTGCAGCACAGTATTGTCTGGACTGTCACAGTGGTGTGTTGGTGCACAGTATAGTCTGGACTGTCACCGTGGTGTGTTGGTGCACAGTATTGTCTGCACTGTCACAGTGGTGTATTCCATCACAGTATTGTCTGGACTGTCACAGTGGTGTGTTGGTGCACAGTATTGTCTGGGCTGTCACAGTGGTGTATTCCATCACAGTATTGTCTGGACTGTCACAGTGGTGTATTGCAGCACAGTATTGTCTGGACTGTCACAGTGGTGTGTTGGTGCACAGTATAGTCTGGACTGTCACAGTGGTGTGTTGGTGCACAGTATTGTCTGGACTGTCACAGTGGTGTGTTGGTGCACAGTATTGTCAGGATTGTCACAGTGGTGTGTTGGTGCACAGTATTGTCTGGACTGTCACAGTGGTGTATTCCATCACAGTATTGTCTGGACTGTCACAGTGGTGTGTTGGTGCACATTATTGTCTGGACTGTCACAGTGGTGTGTTGCAGCACAGTATTGTCTGGACTGTCACAGTGGTGTGTTGGTGCACAGTATTGTCTGGTCTGTCACAGTGGTGTGTTGCAGCACAATATTGTCTGGACTGTCACAGTGGTGTGTTGGTGCACAGTATAGTCTGGACTGTCACAGTGGTGTGTTGGTGCACAGTATTGTCTGGACTGTCACAGTGGTGTGTTGGTGCACAGTATTGTCTGGTCTGTCACAGTGGTGTGTTGCAGCACAATATTGTCTGGACTGTCACAGTGGTGTGTTGGTGTACATTATAGTCTGGACTGTCACAGTGGTGTGTTGGTGTACAGTATTGTCTGGACTGTCACAGTGGTGTGTTGCAGCACAGTATTGTCTGGACTATCACAGTGGTGTGTTGGTGCACAGTATAGTCTGGACTGTCACAGTGATGTGTTGGTACACAGTATAGTCTGGACTGTCACAGTGGTGTGTTGCAGTACAGTATTGTCTGGACTGTCACAGTGGTGTGTTGGTACACAGTATACTCTGGACTGTCACAGTGGTATATTGCAGCAAGGTATTGTCTGGACTGTCACAGTGGTGTGTTGGTGCACAGTATAGTCTGGACTGTCACAGTGGTGTGTTGGTGCACAGTATTGTCTGGACTGTCACAGTGGTGTGTTGGTGCACATTATTGTCTGGACTGTCACAGTGGTGTGTTGGTGCACAGTATAGTCTGGACTGTCACAGTGGTGTGTTGGTGCACAGTATTGTCTGGACTGTCACAGTGGTGTGTTGGTGCACAGTATAGTCTGGACTGTCACAGTGGTGTGTTGGTGCACAGTATAGTCTGGACTGTCACAGTGGTGTGTTGGTGCACAGTATTGTCTGGACTGTCACAGTGGTGTGTTGGTGCACAGTATTGTCTGGACTGTCACAGTGGTGTGTTGGTGCACAGTATAGTCTGGACTGTCACAGTGGTGTGTTGGTGCACAGTATTGTCTGGACTGTCACAGTGGTGTGTTGGTGCACAGTATAGTCTGGACTGTCACAGTGGTGTGTTGGTGCACAGTATTGTCTGGACTGTCACAGTGGTGTGTTGGTGCACAGTATTGTCTGGACTGTCACAGTGGTGTGTTGGTGCACAGTATTGTCTGGACTGTCACAGTGGTGTATTGCAGCACAGTATTGTCTGGACTGTCACAGTGGTGTGTTGGTGCACAGTATAGTCTGGACTGTCACAGTGGTGTGTTGGTGCACAGTATTGTCTGGACTGTCACAGTGGTGTGTTGGTGCACAGTATTGTCTGGATTGTCACAGTGGTGTGTTGGTGCACAGTATTGTCTGGACTGTCACAGTGGTGTGTTGGTGTACATTATTGTCTGGACTGTCACAGTGGTGTGTTGGTGCACAGTATAGTCTGGACTGTCACAGTGGTGTGTTGGTGCACAGTATTGTATGGACTGTCACAGTGGTGTGTTGGTGCACAGTATAGTCTGGACTGTCACAGTGGTGTGTTGGTGCACAGTATAGTCTGGACTGTCACAGTGGTGTGTTGGTGCACAGTATTGTCTGGACTGTCACAGTAGTGTGTTGGTGCACAGTATTGTCTGGACTGTCACAGTGGTGTGTTGGTGCACAGTATAGTCTGGACTGTCACAGTGGTGTGTTGGTGCACAGTATTGTCTGGACTGCCACAGTGGTGTGTTGGTGCACAGTATTGTCTGCACTGTCACAGTGGTGTATTCCATCACAGTATTGTCTGGACTGTCACAGTGGTGTGTTGGTGCACAGTACTGTCTGGGCTGTCACAGTGGTGTATTCCATCACAGTATTGTCTGGACTGTCACAGTGGTGTATTGCAGCACAGTATTGTCTGGACTGGCACAGTGGTGTGTTGGTGCACATTATAGTCTGGACTGTCACAGTGGTGTGTTGGTGCACAGTATTGTCTGGATTGTCACAGTGGTGTGTTGGAGCACAGTATTGTCTGGACTGTCACAGTGGTGTATTCCATCACAGTATTGTCTGGACTGTCACAGTGGTGTGTTGGTGCACATTATTGTCTGGACTGTCACAGTGGTGTGTTGGTGCACAGTATAGTCTGGACTGTCACAGTGGTGTGTTGGTGCACAGTATAGTCTGGACTGTCACAGTGGTGTGTTGGTGCACACAGTGGTGTGTTGGTGCACAGTATTGTCTGGTCTGTCACAGTGGTGTGTTGCAGCACAATATTGTCTGGACTGTCACAGTGGTGTGTTGCAGCACAGTATTGTCTGGACTGTCAGAGTGGTGTGTTGGTGCACAGTATAATCTGGACTGTCACAGTGGTGTGTTGGTACACAGTATAGTCTGGACTGTCACAGTGGTGTATTGCAGCACAGTATTGTCTGGACTGTCACAGTGGTGTGTTGGTGCACAGTATTGTCTGGACTGTCACAGTGGTGTGTTGCAGCACAGTATTGTCTGGACTGTCACAGTGATGTGTTGCAGCACAGTATTGTCTGGACTGTCACCGTGGTGTGTTGTTGCACAGTATGGTCTGGACTGTCACAGTGGTGTGTTGGTGCACAGTATTGTCTGGACTGTCACAGTGGTGTGTTGGTGCACAGTATTGTCTGGACTGTCACAGTGGTGTGTTGGTGCACAGTATAGTCTGGACTGTCACAGTGGTGTGTTGGTGCACAGTATTGTCTGGACTGTCACAGTGGTGTGTTGGTGCACATTATTGTCTGGACTGTCACAGTGGTGTGTTGGTGCACAGTATAGTCTGGACTGTCACAGTGGTGTGTTGGTGCACAGTATTGTCTGGACTGTCACAGTGGTGTGTTGGTGCACAGTATAGTCTGGACTGTCACAGTGGTGTGTTGGTGCACAGTATTGTCTGGACTGTCACAGTGGTGTGTTGGTGCACAGTATTGTCTGGACTGTCACAGTGGTGTGTTGGTGCACAGTATAGTCTGGACTGTCACAGTGGTGTGTTGGTGCACAGTATTGTCTGGACTGTCACAGTGGTGTGTTGGTGCACAGTATAGTCTGGACTGTCACAGTGGTGTGTTGGTGCACAGTATTGTCTGGACTGTCACAGTGGTGTGTTGGTGCACAGTATTGTCTGGACTATCACAGTGGTGTGTTGGTGCACAGTATTGTCTGGACTGTCACAGTGGTGTATTGCAGCACAGTATTGTCTGGACTGTCACAGTGGTGTGTTGGTGCACAGTATAGTCTGGACTGTCACAGTGGTGTGTTGGTGCACAGTATTGTCTGGACTGTCACAGTGGTGTGTTGGTGCACAGTATTGTCTGGATTGTCACAGTGGTGTGTTGGTGCACAGTATTGTCTGGACTGTCACAGTGGTGTGTTGGTGTACATTATTGTCTGGACTGTCACAGTGGTGTGTTGGTGCACAGTATAGTCTGGACTGTCACAGTGGTGTCTTGGTGTAAAGTATAGTCTGGACTGTCACAGTGGTGTGTTGGTGCACAGTATTGTCTGGACTGTCACAGTGGTGTGTTGGTGCACAGTATTGTCTGGACTGTCACAGTGGTGTGTTGGTGTACATTATTGTCTGGACTGTCACAGTGGTGTGTTGGTGCACAGTATTGTCTGGACTGTCACAGTGGTGTGTTGGTGCACAGTATTGTCTGGACTGTCACAGTGGTGTGTTGGTGCACAGTATAGTCTGGACTGTCACAGTGGTGTGTTGGTGCACAGTATTGTCTGGACTGTCACAGTGGTGTGTTGGTGCACAGTATTGTCTGCACTGTCACAGTGGTGTATTCCATCACAGTATTGTCTGGACTGTCACAGTGGTGTGTTGGTGCACAGTATTGTCTGGGCTGTCACAGTGGTGTATTCCATCACAGTATTGTCTGGACTGTCACAGTGGTGTATTGCAGCACAGTATTGTCTGGACTGTCACAGTGGTGTGTTGGTGCACAGTATAGTCTGGACTGTCACAGTGGTGTGTTGGTGCACAGTATTGTCTGGACTGTCACAGTGGTGTGTTGGTGCACAGTATTGTCAGGATTGTCACAGTGGTGTGTTGGTGCACAGTATTGTCTGGACTGTCACAGTGGTGTATTCCATCACAGTATTGTCTGGACTGTCACAGTGGTGTGTTGGTGCACATTATTGTCTGGACTGTCACAGTGGTGTGTTGCAGCACAGTATTGTCTGGACTGTCACAGTGGTGTGTTGGTGCACAGTATTGTCTGGTCTGTCACAGTGGTGTGTTGCAGCACAATATTGTCTGGACTGTCACAGTGGTGTGTTGGTGCACAGTATAGTCTGGACTGTCACAGTGGTGTGTTGGTGCACAGTATTGTCTGGACTGTCACAGTGGTGTGTTGGTGCACAGTATTGTCTGGTCTGTCACAGTGGTGTGTTGCAGCACAATATTTTCTGGACTGTCACAGTGGTGTGTTGGTGTACATTATAGTCTGGACTGTCACAGTGGTGTGTTGGTGTACAGTATTGTCTGGACTGTCACAGTGGTGTGTTGCAGCACAGTATTGTCTGGACTATCACAGTGGTGTGTTGGTGCACAGTATAGTCTGGACTGTCACAGTGGTGTGTTGGTACACAGTATAGTCTGGACTGTCACAGTGGTGTGTTGCAGTACAGTATTGTCTGGACTGTCACAGTGGTGTGTTGGTACACAGTATACTCTGGACTGTCACAGTGGTGTGTTGCAGTACGGTATTGTCTGGACTGTCACAGTGGTGTGTTGGTGCACAGTATTGTCTGGTCTGTCACAGTGGTGTATTGCAGCAAGGTATTGTCTGGACTGTCACAGTGGTGTGTTGGTGCACAGTATAGTCTGGACTGTCACAGTGGTGTGTTGGTGCACAGTATTGTCTGGACTGTCACAGTGGTGTGTTGGTGCACATTATTGTCTGGACTGTCACAGTGGTGTGTTGGTGCACAGTATAGTCTGGACTGTCACAGTGGTGTGTTGGTGCACAGTATTGTCTGGACTGTCACAGTGGTGTGTTGGTGCACAGTATAGTCTGGACTGTCACAGTGGTGTGTTGGTGCACAGTATAGTCTGGACTGTCACAGTGGTGTGTTGGTGCACAGTATTGTCTGGACTGTCACAGTGGTGTGTTGGTGCACAGTATAGTCTGGACTTTCACAGTGGTGTGTTGGTGCACAGTATTGTCTGGACTGTCACAGTGGTGTGTTGGTGCACAGTATAGTCTGGACTGTCACAGTGGTGTGTTGGTGCACAGTATTGTCTGGACTGTCACAGTGGTGTGTTGGTGCACAGTATTGTCTGGACTGTCACAGTGGTGTGTTGGTGCACAGTATTGTCTGGACTGTCACAGTGGTGTATTGCAGCACAGTATTGTCTGGACTGTCACAGTGGTGTGTTGGTGCACAGTATAGTCTGGACTGTCACAGTGGTGTGTTGGTGCACAGTATTGTCTGGACTGTCACAGTGGTGTGTTGGTGCACAGTATTGTCTGGATTGTCACAGTGGTGTGTTGGTGCACAGTATTGTCTGGACTGTCACAGTGGTGTGTTGGTGTACATTATTGTATGGACTGTCACAGTGGTGTGTTGGTGCACAGTATAGTCTGGACTGTCACAGTGGTGTGTTGGTGCACAGTATAGTCCGGACTGTCGCAGTGGTGTGTTGGTGCACAGTATTGTATGGACTGTCACAGTGGTGTGTTGGTGCACAGTATAGTCTGGACTGTCACAGTGGTGTGTTGGTGCACAGTATAGTCTGGACTGTCACAGTGGTGTGTTGGTGCACAGTATTGTCTGGACTGTCACAGTAGTGTGTTGGTGCACAGTATTGTCTGGACTGTCACAGTGGTGTGTTGGTGCACAGTATAGTCTGGACTGTCACAGTGGTGTGTTGGTGCACAGTATTGTCTGGACTGCCACAGTGGTGTGTTGGTGCACAGTATTGTCTGCACTGTCACAGTGGTGTATTCCATCACAGTATTGTCTGGACTGTCACAGTGGTGTGTTGGTGCACAGTACTGTCTGGGCTGTCACAGTGGTGTATTCCATCACAGTATTGTCTGGACTGTCACAGTGGTGTATTGCAGCACAGTATTGTCTGGACTGGCACAGTGGTGTGTTGGTGCACATTATAGTCTGCACTGTCACAGTGGTGTGTTGGTGCACAGTATTGTCTGGATTGTCACAGTGGTGTGTTGGTGCACAGTATTGTCTGGACTGTCACAGTGGTGTATTCCATCACAGTATTGTCTGGACTGTCACAGTGGTGTGTTGGTGCACATTATTGTCTGGACTGTCACAGTGGTGTGTTGGTGCACAGTACAGTCTGGACTGTCACAGTGGTGTGTTGGTGCACAGTATAGTCTGGACTGTCACAGTGGTGTGTTGGTGCACACAGTGGTGTGTTGGTGCACAGTATTGTCTGGTCTGTCACAGTGGTGTGTTGCAGCACAGTATTGTCTGGACTGTCACCGTGGTGTGTTGTTGCACAGTATGGTCTGGACTGTCACAGTGGTGTGTTGGTGCACAGTATTGTCTGGACTGTCACAGTGGTGTGTTGGTGCACAGTATTGTCTGGACTGTCACAGTGGTGTGTTGGTGCACAGTATAGTCTGGACTGTCACAGTGGTGTGTTGGTGCACAGTATTGTCTGGACTGTCACAGTGGTGTGTTGGTGCACATTATTGTCTGGACTGTCACAGTGGTGTGTTGGTGCACAGTATTGTCTGGACTGTCACAGTGGTGTGTTAGTGCACAGTATAGTCTGGACTGTCACAGTGGTGTGTTGGTGCACAGTATTGTCTGGACTGTCACAGTGGTGTGTTGGTGCACAGTATTGTCTGGACTGTCACAGTGGTGTGTTGGTGCACAGTATAGTCTGGACTGTCACAGTGGTGTGTTGGTGCACAGTATTGTCTGGACTGTCACAGTGGTGTGTTGGTGCACAGTATAGTCTGGACTGTCACAGTGGTGTGTTGGTGCACAGTATTGTCTGGACTGTCACAGTGGTGTGTTGGTGCACAGTATTGTCTGGACTATCACAGTGGTGTGTTGGTGCACAGTATTGTCTGGACTGTCACAGTGGTGTATTGCAGCACAGTATTGTCTGGACTGTCACAGTGGTGTGTTGGTGCACAGTATAGTCTGGACTGTCACAGTGGTGTGTTGGTGCACAGTATTGTCTGGACTGTCACAGTGGTGTGTTGGTGCACAGTATTGTCTGGATTGTCACAGTGGTGTGTTGGTGCACAGTATTGTCTGGACTGTCACAGTGGTGTGTTGGTGTACATTATTGTCTGGACTGTCACAGTGGTGTGTTGGTGCACAGTATAGTCTGGACTGTCACAGTGGTGTCTTGGTGTACAGTATAGTCTGGACTGTCACAGTGGTGTGTTGGTGCACAGTATTGTCTGGACTGTCACAGTGGTGTGTTGGTGCACAGTATTGTCTGGACTGTCACAGTGGTGTGTTGGTGTACATTATTGTCTGGACTGTCACAGTGGTGTGTTGGTGCACAGTATAGTCTGGACTGTCACAGTGGTGTCTTGGTGTACAGTATAGTCTGGACTGTCACAGTGGTGTGTTGGTGCACAGTATTGTCTGGACTGTCACAGTGGTGTGTTGGTGCACAGTATTGTCTGGACTGTCACAGTGGTGTGTTGGTGTACATTATTGTCTGGACTGTCACAGTGGTGTGTTGGTGCACAGTATAGTCTGGACTGTCACAGTGGTGTCTTGGTGTACAGTATAGTCTGGACTGTCACAGTGGTGTGTTGGTGCACAGTATTGTCTGGACTGTCACAGTGGTGTGTTGGTGCACAGTATTGTCTGGACTGTCACAGTGGTGTGTTGGTGTACATTATTGTCTGGACTGTCACAGTGGTGTGTTGGTGCACAGTATAGTCTGGACTGTCACAGTGGTGTCTTGGTGTACAGTATAGTCTGGACTGTCACAGTGGTGTGTTGGTTTACAGTATTGTCTAGACTGTCACAGTGGTGTGTTGGTGCACAGTATAGTCTGGATTGTCACAGTGGTGTGTTGGTGCACAGTATTGTCTGGACTGTCACGGTGGTGTGTTGGTGCACAGTATAGTCTGGACTGTCACAGTGGTGTGTTGGTGCGAAGTATTGTCTGGACTGTCACAGTGGTGTGTTGGTGCACAGTATTGTCTGGACTGTCACAGTGGTGTGTTGGTGCACAGTATAGTCTGGACTGTCACAGTGGTGTGTTGGTGCACATTATTGTCTGGACTGTCACAGTGGTGTGTTGGTGCACAGTATTGTCTGGACTGTCACAGTGGTGTGTTGGTGCACAGTATAGTCTGGACTGTCACAGTGGTGTGTTGGTGCACAGTATTGTCTGGACTGTCACAGTGGTGTGTTGGTGCACAGTATTGTCTGCACTGTCACAGTGGTGTATTCCATCACAGTATTGTATGGACTGTCACAGTGGTGTGTTGGTGCACAGTATTCTCTGGGCTGTCACAGTGGTGTATTCCATCACAGTATTGTCTGGACTGTCACAGTAGTGTATTGCAGCACAGTATTGTCTGGACTGGCACAGGGGTGTATTGGTGCACAGTATAGTCTGGACTGTCACGGTGGTGTGTTGGTGCACAGTATTGTCTGCACTGTCACAGTGGTGTGTTAGTGCACAGTATTGTCTGGGCTGTCACAGCGGTGTGTTGGTGTACAGTATTGTCTGGACTGTCACAGTGGTGTGTTGCAGCACAGTATTGTCTGGACTGTCACAGTGGTGTGTTGGTGCACAGTATTGTCTGGACTGTCACAGTGGTGTGTTGGTACACAGTATTGTCTGGACGGTCACAGTGGTGTGTTGGTGCACACAGTGGTGTGTTGGTGCACAGTATTGTCTGGTCTGTCACAGTGGTGTGTTGGTGCACACAGTGGTGTGTTGGTGCACAGTATTGTCTGGTCTGTCACAGTGGTGTATTGCAGCATAATATTGTCTGGACTGTCACAGTGGTGTGTTGCAGCACAGTATTGTCTGGACTGTCACAGTGGTGTGTTGGTGCACAGTATAGTCTGGACTGTCACAGTGGTGTGTTGGTGCACAGTATAGTCTGGACTGTCACAGTGGTGTATTGCAGCACAGTATTGTCTGGACTGTCACAGTGGTGTGTTGCAGCACAGTATTGTCTGGACTGTCACAGTGGTGTGTTGGTGCACAGTATAGTATGGACTGTCACAGTGGTGTGTTGGTGCACAGTATAGTCTGAACTGTCACAGTGGTGTGTTGGTGCACACAGTGGTGTGTTGGTGCACAGTATTGTCTGGTCTGTCACAGTGGTGTGTTGAAGCACAATATTGTCTGGACTGTCACAGTGGTGTGTTGGTACACAGTATAGTCTGGACTGTCACAGTGGTGTATTGCAGCACAGTATTGTCTGGACTGTCACAGTGATGTGTTGGTGCACAGTATAGTCTGGACTGTCACAGTGGTGTGTTGGTGCACAGTATTGTCTGCATTGTCACAGTGGTGTGTTGGTGCACAGTATTGTCTGGACTGTCACGGTGGTGTGTTGGTGCACAGTATTGTCTGCACTGTCACAGTGGTGTGTTGGTGCACAGTATTGTCTGGACTGTCACAGTAGTGTGCTGGTGCACAGTATTGTCTGGACTGTCACAGTGGTGTGTTGGTGCACAGTATTGTCTGGACTGTCACAGTGGTGTGTTGGTGCACATGATAGTCTGGACTGTCACAGTGGTGTGTTGGTGCACAGTATAGTCTGGACTGTCACAGTGGTGTGTTGCAGCACAGTATTGTCTGGACTGTCACAGTGGTGTATTGGTGCACAGTATTGTCTGGACTGTCACAGTGGTGTGTTGGTGCACAGTATTGTCTGGTCTGTCACAGTGGTGTGTTGGTGCACACAGTATTGTCTGGACTGTCACAGTGGTGTGTTGGTGCACATTATAGTCTGGACTGTCACAGTGGTGTGTTGGTGCACAGTATAGTCTGGACTGTCACAGTGGTGTGTTGGTGCACAGTATTGTCTGGACTGTCACAGTGGTGTGTTGCAGCACAGTATTGTCTGCACTGTCACAGTGGTGTAGTGGTGCACAGTATTGTCTGGACTGTCACAGTGGTGTGTTGGTGCACAGTATTGTCTGGACTGTCACAGTGGTGTGTTGGTGCACAGTATTGTCTGGACTGTCACAGTGGTGTATTGGTGCACAGTATTGTCTGGACTGTCACAGTGGTGTGTTGGTGCACAGTATTGTCTGGTCTGTCACAATGGTGTGTTGGTGCACAGAATATTGTCTGGACTGTCACAGTGGTGTGTTGGTGCACATTATGGTCTGGACTGTCACAGTGGTGTGTTGGTGCACAGTATAGTCTGGACTGTCACAGTGGTGTGTTGGTGCACAGTATTGTCTGGACTGTCACAGTGGTGTGTTGCAGCACAGTATTGTCTGCACTGTCACAGTGGTGTGTTGGTGCACAGTATTGTCTGGACTGTCACAGTGGTGTGTTGGTGCACATTATAGTCTGGACTGTCACAGTGGTGTGTTGGTGCACAGTATAGTCTGGACTGTCACAGTGGTGTGTTGGTGCACAGTATTGTCTGGACTGTCACAGTGGTGTGTTGCAGCACAGTATTGTCTGCACTGTCACAGTGGTGTATTGGTGCACAGTATTGTCTGCACTGTCACAGTGGTGTGTTACAGCACATTATAGTCTGGACTGTCACAGTGGTGTGTTGGTGCACAGTATTGTCTGGACTGTCACAGTGGTGTGTTGGTGCACAGTATTGTCTGGACTGTCACAGTGGTGTGTTGCAGCACAGTATAGTCTGGACTGTCACAGTGGTGTATTGGTGCACAGTATTGTCTGGACTGTCACAGTGGTGTGTTGCAGCACAGTATTGTCTGGACTGTCACAGTGGTGTGTTGCAGCACAGTATTGTCTGGACTGTCACAGTGGTGTGTTGCAGCACAGTATTGTCTGGACTGTCACAGTGGTGTGTTGGTGCACAGTATTGTCTGGACTGGTGTGTTGGTTCACAGTTTTGTCTGGACTGTCACATAAGTGTGTTGGTGCACATTATTGTCTGGACTGTCACAGTGGTGTGTTGCAGCACAGTATTGTCTGGACTGTCACAGTGGTGTGTTGGTGCACAGTATTGTCTGGACTGTCACAGTGGTGTGTTGGTGCACAGTATTGTCTGGACTGTCACAGTGGTGTGTTGGTGCACAGTATTGTCTGGACTGTCACAGTGGTGTGTTGGTACACAGTATTTTCTGGGCTGTCACAGTGGTGTATTCCATCACAGTATTGTCTGGACTGTCACAGTAGTGTATTGCAGCACAGTATTGTCTGGACTGGCACAGTGGTGTATTGGTGCACAGTATAGTCTGGACTGTCACGGTGGTGTGTTGGTGCACAGTATTGTCTGCACTATCACAGTGGTGTGTTGGTGCACAGTATTGTCTGGATTGTCACAGTGGTGTGTTGGTGCACAGTATTGTCTGGACTGACACAGTGGTGTATTCCATAACAGTATTGTCTGGACTGTCACAGTGGTGTGTTGGTGCACATTATTGTCTGGACTGTCACAGTGGTGTGTTGCAGCACAGTATTGTCTGGACTGTCACAGTGGTGTGTTGGTGCACAGTATTGTCTGGTCTGTCACAGTGGTGTGTTACAGCACAATATTGTCTGGACTGTCACAGTGGTGTGTTGCAGCACAGTATTGTCTAGACTGTCACAGTGGTGTGTTGGTGCACAGTATAGTCTGGACTGTCACAGTGGTGTATTGGTGCACAGTATAGTCTGGACTGTCACAGTGGTGTGTTGGTGCACACCGTGGTGTGTTGGTGCACAGTATTGTCTGGTCTGTCACAGTGGTGTGTTGCAGCACAATATTGTCTGGACTGTCACAGTGGTGTATTCCATCACAGTATTGTATGGACTGTCACAGTGGTGTGTTGGTGCACAGTATTCTCTGGGCTGTCAAAGTGGTGTATTCCATCACAGTATTGTCTGGACTGTCACAGTAGTGTATTGCAGCACAGTATTGTCTGGACTGGCACAGGGGTGTATTGGTGCACAGTATAGTCTGGACTGTCACGGTGGTGTGTTGGTGCACAGTATTGTCTGCACTGTCACAGTGGTGTGTTAGTGCACAGTATTGTCTGGGCTGTCACAGCGGTGTGTTGGTGTACAGTATTGTCTGGACTGTCACAGTGGTGTGTTGCAGCACAGTATTGTCTGGACTGTCACAGTGGTGTGTTGGTGCACAGTATTGTCTGGACTGTCACAGTGGTGTGTTGGTACACAGTATTGTCTGGACGGTCACAGTGGTGTGTTGGTGCACACAGTGGTGTGTTGGTGCACAGTATTGTCTGGTCTGTCACAGTGGTGTGTTGGTGCACACAGTGGTGTGTTGGTGCACAGTATTGTCTGGTCTGTCACAGTGGTGTATTGCAGCATAATATTGTCTGGACTGTCACAGTGGTGTGTTGCAGCACAGTATTGTCTGGACTGTCACAGTGGTGTGTTGGTGCACAGTATAGTCTGGACTGTCACAGTGGTGTGTTGGTGCACAGTATAGTCTGGACTGTCACAGTGGTGTATTGCAGCACAGTATTGTCTGGACTGTCACAGTGGTGTGTTGCAGCACAGTATTGTCTGGACTGTCACAGTGGTGTGTTGGTGCACAGTATAGTATGGACTGTCACAGTGGTGTGTTGGTGCACAGTATAGTCTGAACTGTCACAGTGGTGTGTTGGTGCACACAGTGGTGTGTTGGTGCACAGTATTGTCTGGTCTGTCACAGTGGTGTGTTGAAGCACAATATTGTCTGGACTGTCACAGTGGTGTGTTGGTACACAGTATAGTCTGGACTGTCACAGTGGTGTATTGCAGCACAGTATTGTCTGGACTGTCACAGTGATGTGTTGGTGCACAGTATAGTCTGGACTGTCACAGTGGTGTGTTGGTGCACAGTATTGTCTGCATTGTCACAGTGGTGTGTTGGTGCACAGTATTGTCTGGACTGTCACGGTGGTGTGTTGGTGCACAGTATTGTCTGCACTGTCACAGTGGTGTGTTGGTGCACAGTATTGTCTGGACTGTCACAGTAGTGTGCTGGTGCACAGTATTGTCTGGACTGTCACAGTGGTGTGTTGGTGCACAGTATTGTCTGGACTGTCACAGTGGTGTGTTGGTGCACATGATAGTCTGGACTGTCACAGTGGTGTGTTGGTGCACAGTATAGTCTGGACTGTCACAGTGGTGTGTTGCAGCACAGTATTGTCTGGACTGTCACAGTGGTGTATTGGTGCACAGTATTGTCTGGACTGTCACAGTGGTGTGTTGGTGCACAGTATTGTCTGGTCTGTCACAGTGGTGTGTTGGTGCACACAGTATTGTCTGGACTGTCACAGTGGTGTGTTGGTGCACATTATAGTCTGGACTGTCACAGTGGTGTGTTGGTGCACAGTATAGTCTGGACTGTCACAGTGGTGTGTTGGTGCACAGTATTGTCTGGACTGTCACAGTGGTGTGTTGCAGCACAGTATTGTCTGCACTGTCACAGTGGTGTAGTGGTGCACAGTATTGTCTGGACTGTCACAGTGGTGTGTTGGTGCACAGTATTGTCTGGACTGTCACAGTGGTGTGTTGGTGCACAGTATTGTCTGGACTGTCACAGTGGTGTATTGGTGCACAGTATTGTCTGGACTGTCACAGTGGTGTGTTGGTGCACAGTATTGTCTGGTCTGTCACAATGGTGTGTTGGTGCACAGAATATTGTCTGGACTGTCACAGTGGTGTGTTGGTGCACATTATGGTCTGGACTGTCACAGTGGTGTGTTGGTGCACAGTATAGTCTGGACTGTCACAGTGGTGTGTTGGTGCACAGTATTGTCTGGACTGTCACAGTGGTGTGTTGCAGCACAGTATTGTCTGCACTGTCACAGTGGTGTGTTGGTGCACAGTATTGTCTGGACTGTCACAGTGGTGTGTTGGTGCACATTATAGTCTGGACTGTCACAGTGGTGTGTTGGTGCACAGTATAGTCTGGACTGTCACAGTGGTGTGTTGGTGCACAGTATTGTCTGGACTGTCACAGTGGTGTGTTGCAGCACAGTATTGTCTGCACTGTCACAGTGGTGTATTGGTGCACAGTATTGTCTGCACTGTCACAGTGGTGTGTTACAGCACATTATAGTCTGGACTGTCACAGTGGTGTGTTGGTGCACAGTATTGTCTGGACTGTCACAGTGGTGTGTTGGTGCACAGTATTGTCTGGACTGTCACAGTGGTGTGTTGCAGCACAGTATAGTCTGGACTGTCACAGTGGTGTATTGGTGCACAGTATTGTCTGGACTGTCACAGTGGTGTGTTGCAGCACAGTATTGTCTGGACTGTCACAGTGGTGTGTTGCAGCACAGTATTGTCTGGACTGTCACAGTGGTGTGTTGCAGCAAAGTATTGTCTGGACTGTCACAGTGGTGTGTTGGTGCACAGTATTGTCTGGACTGGTGTGTTGGTTCACAGTTTTGTCTGGACTGTCACATAAGTGTGTTGGTGCACATTATTGTCTGGACTGTCACAGTGGTGTGTTGCAGCATAGTATTGTCTGGACTGTCACAGTGGTGTGTTGGTGCACAGTATTGTCTGGACTGTCACAGTGGTGTGTTGGTGCACAGTATTGTCTGGACTGTCACAGTGGTGTGTTGGTGCACAGTATTGTCTGGACTGTCACAGTGGTGTGTTGGTACACAGTATTTTCTGGGCTGTCACAGTGGTGTATTCCATCACAGTATTGTCTGGACTGTCACAGTAGTGTATTGCAGCACAGTATTGTCTGGACTGGCACAGTGGTGTATTGGTGCACAGTATAGTCTGGACTGTCACGGTGGTGTGTTGGTGCACAGTATTGTCTGCACTATCACAGTGGTGTGTTGGTGCACAGTATTGTCTGGATTGTCACAGTGGTGTGTTGGTGCACAGTATTGTCTGGACTGACACAGTGGTGTATTCCATAACAGTATTGTCTGGACTGTCACAGTGGTGTGTTGGTGCACATTATTGTCTGGACTGTCACAGTGGTGTGTTGCAGCACAGTATTGTCTGGACTGTCACAGTGGTGTGTTGGTGCACAGTATTGTCTGGTCTGTCACAGTGGTGTGTTACAGCACAATATTGTCTGGACTGTCACAGTGGTGTGTTGCAGCACAGTATTGTCTAGACTGTCACAGTGGTGTGTTGGTGCACAGTATAGTCTGGACTGTCACAGTGGTGTATTGGTGCACAGTATAGTCTGGACTGTCACAGTGGTGTGTTGGTGCACACCGTGGTGTGTTGGTGCACAGTATTGTCTGGTCTGTCACAGTGGTGTGTTGCAGCACAATATTGTCTGGACTGTCACAGTGGTTGTTGGTACACAGTATTGTCTGGACTGTCACAGTGGTGTGTTGGTGCACAGTATTGTCTGGACTGTCACAGTGGTGTGTTGGTGCACAGTATAGTCTGGACTGTCACAGTGGTGTGTTGGTGCACAGTATTGTCTGGACTGTCACAGTGGTGTGTTGGTGCACAGTATAGTCTGGACTGTCACAGTGGTGTGTTGGTGCACAGTATTGTCTGGACTGTCACAGTGGTGTGTTGGTGCACAGTATTGTCTGGACTGTCACAGTGGTGTGTTGGTGCACAGTATTGTCTGGACTGTCACAGTGGTGTATTGCAGCACATTATTGTCTGGACTGTCACAGTAGTGTGTTGGTGCACAGTATTGTCTGGACTGTCACAGTGGTGTGTTGGTGCACAGTATTGTCTGTATTGTCACAGTGGTGTGTTGGTGCACAGTATTGTCTGGACTGTCACAGTGGTGTGTTGGTGCACATTATTGTCTGGACTGTCACAGTTGTGTGTTGGTGCACAGTATTGTCTGGACTGTCACAGTGGTGTGTTGGTGCACAGTATTGTCTGGACTGTCACAGTGGTGTATTCCATCACAGTATTGTCTGTACTGTCACAGTGGTGTGTTGGTGCACAGTATTGTCTGGGCTGTCACAGTGGTATATTCCATCAAAGTATTGCCTGGACTGTCACAGTGGTGAGTTGGTGCACAGTATTGTCTGGGCTGTCACAGTGGTGTGTTGGTGCACAGTATAGTCTGGACTGACACAGTGGTGTATTGGTGCACAGTATTGTCTGGACTGTCACAGTGGTGTGTTGGTGCACAGTATTGTCTGGACTGTCACAGTGGTGTGTTGGTGCACAGTATTGTCTGGACTGTCACAGTGGTGTGTCGGTGTACATTATAGTCTGGACTGTCACAGTGGTGTGTTGCAGCACAGTATTGTCCGGACTGTCACAGTGGTGTGTTGGTGCACAGTATTGTCTGGACTGTCACAGTGGTGTGTTGGTACACAGTATTGTCTGGACTGTCACAGTGGTGTGTTGGTGCACACAGTGGTGTGTTGGTGCACAGTATTGTCTGGACTGTCACAGTGGTGTGTTGGTGCACACAGTGGTGTGTTGGTGCACAGTATTGTCTGGTCTGTCACAGTGGTGTGTTGCAGCACAATATTGTCTGGACTGTCACAGTGGTGTGTTGGTGCACAGTATAGTCTGGACTGTCACAGTGGTGTGTTGCAGCACAGTATTGTCTGGACTGTCACAGTGGTGTGTTGGTGCACAGTATAGTCTGGACTGTCACAGTGGTGTGTTGCAGCACAGTATAGTCTGGACTGTCACAGTGGTGTGTTGCAGCACAGTATAGTCTGGACTGTCACAGTGGTGTATTGGTGCACAGTATAGTCTGGACTGTCACAGTGGTGTGTTGCAGCACAGTATTGTCTGGACTGTCACAGTGGTGTGTTGGTGCACAGTATAGTCTGGACTGTCACAGTGGTGTGTTGGTGCACAGTATTGTCTTGACTGTCACAGTGGTGTGTTGGTGCACAGTATTGTCTGGACTGTCACAGTGGTGTGTTGGTGCACAGTATTGTCTGGACTGTCACAGTGGTGTGTTGGTACACAGTATTTTCTGGGCTGTCACAGTGGTGTATTCCATCACAGTATTGTCTGGACTGTCACAGTAGTGTATTGCAGCACAGTATTGTCTGGACTGGCACAGTGGTGTATTGGTGCACAGTATTGTCTGGACTGTCACAGTGGTGTGTTGGTGCACAGTATTGTCTGGACTGTCACAGTGGTGTATTGCAGCACAGTATTGTCTGGACTGTCACAGTAGTGTGTTGGTGCACAGTATAGTCTGGACTGTCACAGTGGTGTGTTGGTGCACAGTATTGTCTGGACTGTCACAGTGGTGTGTTGGTGCACAGTATTGTCTGTATTGTCACAGTGGTGTGTTGGTGCACAGTATTGTCTGGACTGTCACAGTGGTGTGTTGGTGCACAGTATTGTCTGGACTGTCACAGTGGTGTGTTGGTGCACAGTATGGTCTGGACTGTCACAGTGGTGTGTTGGTGCACAGTATTGTCTGGCTGTCACAGTGGTGTATTCCATCACAGTATTGTCTGTACTGTCACAGTGGTGTGTTGGTGCACAGTATTGTCTGGGCTGTCACAGTGGTATATTCCATCACAGTATTGTCTGGACTGTCACAGTGGTGTGTTGGTGCACAGTATTGTCTGGACTGTCACAGTGGTGGATTGCAGCACAGTATTGTCTGGACTGTCACAGTGGTGTGTTGGTGCACAGTATTGTCTGGACTGTCACAGTGGTGTGTTGGTACACAGTATTGTCTGGACTGTCACAGTGGTGTGTTGGTGCACAGTATTGTCTGGTCTGTCACAGTGGTGTGTTGGTGCACACAGTGGTGTGTTGGTGCACAGTATTGTCTGGTCTGTCACAGTGGTGTGTTGGTGCACAGTATTGTCTGGACTGTCACAGTGGTGTGTTGGTGCACATTATAGTCTGGACTGTCACAGTGGTGTGTTGGTGCACAGTATAGTCTGGACTGTCACAGTGGTGTGTTGCAGCACAGTATTGTCTGGACTGTCACAGTGGTGTGTTGGTGCACAGTATTGTCTGGACTGTCACAGTGGTGTGTTGGTGCACAGTATTGTCTGGTCTGTCACAGTGGTGTGTTGGTGCACACAGTATTGTCTGGACTGTCACAGTGGTGTGTTGGTGCACATTATAGTCTGGACTGTCACAGTGGTGTGTTGGTGCACAGTATAGTCTGGACTGTCACAGTGGTGTGTTGGTGCACAGTATTGTCTGGACTGTCACAGTGGTGTGTTGGTGCACAGTATTGTCTGGACTGTCACAGTGGTGTGTTGGTGCACAGTATTGTCTGGACTGTCACAGTGGTGTATTGGTGCACAGTATTGTCTGGACTGTCACAGTGGTGTGTTGGTGCACAGTATTGTCTGGTCTGTCACAGTGGTGTGTTGGTGCACAGAGTATTGTCTGGACTGTCACAGTGGTGTGTTGGTGCACATTATAGTCTGGACTGTCACAGTGGTGTGTTGGTGCACAGTATAGTCTGGACTGTCACAGTGGTGTGTTGGTGCACAGTATTGTCTGCACTGTCACAGTGGTGTGTTGCAGCACAATATTGTCTGCACTGTCACAGTGGTGTGTTGGTGCACAGTATTGTCTGGACTGTCACAGTGGTGTGTTGGTGCACATTATAGTCTGGGCTGTCACAGTGGTGTGTTGGTGCACAGTATAGTCTGGACTGTCACAGTGGTGTGTTGGTGCACAGTATTGTCTGGACTGTCACAGTGGTGTGTTGCAGCACAGTATTGTCTGCACTGTCACAGTGGTGTGTTGGTGCACAGTATTGTCTGCACTGTCACAGTGGTGTGTTACAGCACATTATAGTCTGGACTGTCACAGTGGTGTGTTGGTGCACAGTATTGTCTGGACTGTCACAGTGGTGTGTTGGTGCACAGTATTGGCTGGACTGTCACAGTGGTGTGTTGCAGCACAGTATAGTCTGGACTGTCACAGTGGTGTATTGGTGCACAGTATTGTCTGGACTGTCACAGTGGTGTGTTGCAGCACAGTATTGTCTGGACTGTCACAGTGGTGTGTTGCAGCACAGTATTGTCTGGACTGTCACAGTGGTGTGTTGCAGCACAGTATTGTCTGGATTGTCACAGTGGTGTGTTGGTGCACAGTATAGTCTGGACTGTCACAGTGGTGTGTTGGTGCACAGTATTGTCTGGACTGGTGTGTTGGTTCACAGTATTGTCTGGACTGTCACATAAGTTTGTTGGTGCACATTATTGTCTGGACTGTCACAGTGGTGTGTTGCAGCACAGTATTGTCTGGACTGTCACAGTGGTGTGTTGGTGCACAGTATTGTCTGGACTGTCACAGTGGTGTGTTGGTGCACAGTATTGTCTGGACTGTCACAGTGGTGTGTTGGTGCACAGTATTGTCTGGACTGTCACAGTGGTGTGTTGGTGCACAGTATTGTCTGGACTGTCACAGTGGTGTGTTGGTACACAGTATTTTCTGTGCTGTCACAGTGGTGTATTCCATCACAGTATTGTCTGGACTGTCACAGTAGTGTATTGCAGCACAGTATTGTCTGGACTGGCACAGTGGTGTATTGGTGCACAGTATAGTCTGGACTGTCACGGTGGTGTGTTGGTGCACAGTATTGTCTGCACTGTCACAGTGGTGTGTTGGTGCACAGTATTGTCTGGATTGTCACAGTGGTGTGTTGGTGCACAGTATTGTCTGGACTGACACAGTGGTGTATTCCATCACAGTATTGTCTGGACTGTCACAGTGGTGTGTTGGTGCACATTATTGTCTGGACTGTCACAGTGGTGTGTTGCAGCACAGTATTGTCTGGACTGTCACAGTGGTGTGTTGGTGCACAGTATTGTCTGGTCTGTCACAGTGGTGTGTTACAGCACAATATTGTCTGGACTGTCACAGTGGTGTGTTGCAGCACAGTATTGTCTAGACTGTCACAGTGGTGTGTTGGTGCACAGTATAGTCTGGACTGTCACAGTGGTGTGTAGGTGCACAGTATAGTCTGGACTGTCACAGTGGTGTGTTGGTGCACACCGTGGTGTGTTGGTGCACAGTATTGTCTGGTCTGTCACAGTGGTGTGTTGCAGCACAATATTGTCTGGACTGTCACAGTAGTGTGTTGGTACACAGTATTGTCTGGACTGTCACAGTGGTGTGTTGGTGCACAGTATTGTCTGGACTGTCACAGTGGTGTGTTGGTGCACAGTATAGTCTGGACTGTCACAGTGGTGTGTTGGTGCACAGTATTGTCTGGACTGTCACAGTGGTGTGTTGGTGCACAGTATAGTCTGGACTGTCACAGTGGTGTGTTGGTGCACAGTATTGTCTGGACTGTCACAGTGGTGTGTTGGTGCACAGTATTGTCTGGACTGTCACAGTGGTGTGTTATTGCACAGTATTGTCTGGACTGTCACAGTGGTGTATTGCAGCACATTATTGTCTGGACTGTCACAGTAGTGTGTTGGTGCACAGTATAGTCTGGACTGTCACAGTGGTGTGTTGGTGCACAGTATTGTCTGGACTGTCACAGTGGTGTGTTGGTGCACAGTATTGTCTGGATTGTCACAGTGGTGTGTTGGTGCACAGTATTGTCTGGACTGTCACAGTGGTGTGTTGGTGCACATTATTGTCTGGACTGTCACAGTGGTGTGTTGGTGCACAGTATTGTCTGGACTGTCACAGTGGTGTGTTGGTGCACAGTATTGTCTGGACTGTCACAGTGGTGTATTCCATCACAGTATTGTCTGTACTGTCACAGTGGTGTGTTGGTGCACAGTATTGTCTGGGCTGTCACAGTGGTATATTCCATCAAAGTATTGTCTGGACTGTCACAGTGGTGTGCTGGTGCACAGTATTGTCTGGGCTGTCACAGTGGTGTGTTGGTGCACACTATTGTCTGGACTGTCACAGTGGTGTGTCGGTGTACATTATAGTCTGGACTGTCACAGTGGTGTGTTGCAGCACAGTATTGTCTGGACTGTCACAGTGGTGTGTTGGTGCACAGTATTGTCTGGACTGTCACAGTGGTGTGTTGGTACACAGTATTGTCTGGACTGTCACAGTGGTGTGTTGGTGCACACAGTGGTGTGTTGGTGCACAGTATTGTCTGGACTGTCACAGTGGTGTGTTGGTGCACACAGTGGTGTGTTGGTGCACATTATTGTCTGGTCTGTCACAGTGGTGTGTTGCAGCACAATATTGTCTGGACTGTCACAGTGGTGTGTTGGTGCACAGTATAGTCTGGACTGTCACAGTGGTGTGTTGCAGCACAGTATTGTCTGAACTGTCACAGTGGTGTGTTGATGCACAGTATAGTCTGGACTGTCACAGTGGTGTGTTGCAGCACAGTATAGTCTGGACTGTCACAGTGGTGTGTTGCAGCACAGTATAGTCTGGACTGTCACAGTGGTGTGTTGGTGCACAGTATAGTCTGGACTGTCACAGTGGTGTGTTGCAACACAGTATTGCCTGGACTGTCACAGTGGTGTGTTGGTGCACAGTATAGTCTGGACTGTCACAGTGGTGTGTTGGTGCACAGTATTGTCTTGACTGTCACAGTGGTGTGTTGGTGCACAGTATTGTCTGGACTGTCACAGTAGTGTGTTGGTGCACAGTATAGTCTGGACTGTCACAGTGGTGTGTTGGTGCACAGTATTGTCTGGACTGTCACAGTGGTGTGTTGGTGCACAGTATAGTCTGGACTGTCACAGTGGTGTGTTGGTGCACAGTATTGTCTGGACTGTCACAGTGGTGTGTTGGTGCACAGTATTGTCTGGACTGTCACAGTGGTGTGTTGGTGCACAGTATTGTCTGGACTGTCACAGTGGTGTATTGCAGCACAGTATTGTCTGGACTGTCACAGTAGTGTGTTGGTGCACAGTATAGTCTGGACTGTCACAGTGGTGTGTTGGTGCACAGTATTGTCTGGACTGTCACAGTGGTGTGTTGGTGCACATTATTGTCTGGATTGTCACAGTGGTGTGTTGGTGCACAGTATTGTCTGGACTGTCACAGTGGTGTGTTGGTGCACAGTATTGTCTGGACTGTCACAGTGGTGTGTTGGTGCACAGTATGGTCTGGACTGTCACAGTGGTGTGTTGGTGCACAGTATTGTCTGGACTGTCACAGTGGTGTATTCCATCACAGTATTGTCTGTACTGTCACAGTGGTGTGTTGGTGCACAGTATTGTCTGGGCTGTCACAGTGGTATATTCCATCACAGTATTGTCTGGACTGTCACAGTGGTGTGTTGGTGCACAGTATTGTCTGGACTGTCACAGTGGTGTGTTGCAGCACAGTATTGTCTGGACTGTCACAGTGGTGTGTTGGTGCACACAGTGGCGTGTTGGTGCACAGTATTGTCTGGTCTGTCACAGTGGTGTGTTGCAGCACAATATTGTCTGGACTGTCACAGTGGTGTGTTGGTGCACAGTATAGTCTGGACTGTCACAGTGGTGTGTTGCAGCACAGTATTGTCTGGACTGTCACAGTGGTGTGTTGGTGCACAGTATAGTCTGGACTGTCACAGTGGTGTGTTGCAGCACAGTATAGTCTGGACTGTCACAGTGGTGTGTTGCAGCACAGTATAGTCTGGACTGTCACAGTGGTGTGTTGGTGCACAGTATAGTCTGGACTGTCACAGTGGTGTGTTGCAGCACAGTATAGTCTGGACTGTCACAGTGGTGTGTTGGTGCACAGTATAGTCTGGACTGTCACAGTGGTGTGTTGCAGCACAGTATTGTCTGGTCTGTCACAGTGGTGTGTTGGTGCACACAGTGGTGTGTTGGTGCACAGTATTGTCTGGTCTGTCACAGTGGTGTGTTGTGCACAGTATTGTCTGGACTGTCACAGTGGTGTGTTAGTGCACATTATAGTCTGGACTGTCACAGTGGTGTGTTGGTGCACACCGTGGTGTGTTGGTGCACAGTATTGTCTGGTCTGTCACAGTGGTGTGTTGCAGCACAATATTGTCTGGACTGTCACAGTGGTGTGTTGGTACACAGTATTGTCTGGACTGTCAAAGTGGTGTGTTGGTGCACAGTATTGTCTGGTCTGTCACAGTGGTGTGTTGGTGCACAGTATAGTCTGGACTGTCACAGTGGTGTGTTGGTGCACAGTATTGTGTGGACTGTCACAGTGGTGTGTTGGTGCACAGTATAGTCTGGACTGTCACAGTGGTGTGTTGGTGCACAGTATTGTCTGGACTGTCACAGTGGTGTGTTGGTGCACAGTATTGTCTGGACTGTCACAGTGGTGTGTTGGTGCACAGTATTGTCTGGACTGTCACAGTAATGTATTGCAGCACATTATTGTCTGGACTGTCACAGTAGTGTGTTGGTGCACAGTATAGTCTGGACTGTCACAGTGGTGTGTTGGTGCACAGTATTGTCTGGACTGTCACAGTGGTGTGTTGGTGCACAGTATTGTCTGGATTGTCACAGTGGTGTGTTGGTGCACAGTATTGTCTGGACTGTCACAGTGGTGTGTTGGTGCACATTATTGTCTGGACTGTCACAGTGGTGTGTTGGTGCACAGTATTGTCTGGACTGTTACAGTGGTGTGTTGGTGCACAGTATTGTCTGGACTGTCATAGTGGTGTATTCCATCACAGTATTGTCTGTACTGTCACAGTGGTGTGTTGGTGCACAGTATTGTCTGGGCTGTCACAGTTGTATATTCCATCAAAGTATTGTCTGGACTGTCACAGTGGTGTGTTGGTGCACAGTATTGTCTGGGCTGTCACAGTGGTGTGTTGGTGCACAGTATTGTCTGGACTGTCACAGTGGTGTGTCGGTGTACATTATAGTCTGGACTGTCACAGTGGTGTGTTGCAGCACAGTATTGTCTGGACTGTCACAGTGGTGTGTTGGTGCACAGTATTGTCTGGACTGTCACAGTGGTGTGTTGGTACACAGTATTGTCTGGACTGTCACAGTGGTGTGTTGGTGCACACAGTGGTGTGTTGGTGCACAGTATTGTCTGGACTGTCACAGTGGTGTGTTGGTGCACACAGTGGTGTGTTGGTGCACAGTATTGTCTGGTCTGTCACAGTGGTGTGTTGCAGCACAATATTGTCTGGACTGTCACAGTGGTGTGTTGGTGCACAGTATAGTCTGGACTGTCACAGTGGTGTGTTGCAGCACAGTATTGTCTGGACTGTCACAGTGGTGTGTTGGTGCACAGTATAGTCTGGACTGTCACAGTGGTGTGTTGCAGCACAGTATAGTCTGGACTGTCACAGTGGTGTGTTGCAGCACAGTATAGTCTGGACTGTCACAGTGGTGTGTTGGTGCACAGTATAGTCTGGACTGTCACAGTGGTGTGTTGCAGCACAGTATTGTCTGGACTGTCACAGTGGTGTGTTGGTGCACAGTATAGTCTGGACTGTCACAGTGGTGTGTTGGTGCACAGTATTGTCTTGACTGTCACAGTGGTGTGTTGGTGCACAGTATTGTCTGGACTGTCACAGTAGTGTGTTGGTGCACAGTATAGTCTGGACTGTCACAGTGGTGTGTTGGTGCACAGTATTGTCTGGACTGTCACAGTGGTGTGTTGGTGCACAGTATAGTCTGGACTGTCACAGTGGTGTGTTGGTGCACAGTATTGTCTGGACTGTCACAGTGGTGTGTTGGTGCACAGTATTGTCTGGACTGTCACAGTGGTGTGTTGGTGCACAGTATTGTCTGGACTGTCACAGTGGTGTATTGCAGCACAGTATTGTCTGGACTGTCACAGTAGTGTGTTGGTGCACAGTATAGTCTGGACTGTCACAGTGGTGTGTTGGTGCACAGTATTGTCTGGACTGTCACAGTGGTGTGTTGGTGCACAGTATTGTCTGGATTGTCACAGTGGTGTGTTGGTGCACAGTATTGTCTGGACTGTCACAGCGGTGTGTTGGTGCACAGTATTGTCTGGACTGTCACAGTGGTGTGTTGGTGCACAGTATGGTCTGGACTGTCACAGTGGTGTGTTGGTGCACAGTATTGTCTGGACTGTCACAGTGGTGTATTCCATCACAGTATTGTCTGTACTGTCACAGTGGTGTGTTGGTGCACAGTATTGTCTGGGCTGTCACAGTGGTATATTCCATCACAGTATTGTCTGGACTGTCACAGTGGTGTGTTGGTGCACAGTATTGTCTGGACTGTCACAGTGGTGTGTTGCAGCACAGTATTGTCTGGACTGTCACAGTGGTGTGTTGGTGCACAGTATTGTCTGGACTGTCACAGTGGTGTGTTGGTACACAGTATTGTCTGGACTGTCACAGTGGTGTGTTGGTGCACAGTATTGTCTGGTCTGTCACAGTGGTGTGTTGGTGCACAGTATAGTCTGGACTGTCACAGTGGTGTGTTGCAGCACAGTATTGTCTGGACTGTCACAGTGGTGTGTTGGTGCACAGTATAGTCTGGACTGTCACAGTGGTGTGTTGGCGCACAGTATAGTCTGGACTGTCACAGTGGTGTATTGCAGCACAGTATTGTCTGGACTGTCACAGTGGTGTGTTGCAGCACAGTATTGTCTGGACTGTCACAGTGGTGTGTTGGTGCACAGTATAGTATGGACTGTCACAGTGGTGTGTTGGTGCACAGTATAGTCTGAACTGTCACAGTGGTGTGTTGGTGCACACAGTGGTGTGTTGGTGCACAGTATTGTCTGGTCTGTCACAGTGGTGTGTTGCAGCACAATATTGTCTGGACTGTCACAGTGGTGTGTTGGTACACAGTATAGTCTGGACTGTCACAGTGGTGTATTGCAGCACAGTATTGTCTAAACTGTCACAGTGATGTGTTGGTACACAGTATAGTCTGGACTGTCACAGTGGTGTATTGCAGCACAGTATTGTCTGGACTGTCACAGTGATGTGTTGGTGCACAGTATGGTCTGGACTGTCACAGTGGTGTGTTGGTGCACAGTATTGTCTGCACTGTCACAGTGGTGTGTTGGTGCACAGTATTGTCTGGACTGTCACGGTGGTGTGTTGGTGCATAGTATTGTCTGCACTGTCACAGTGGTGTGTTGGTGCACAGTATTGTCTGTACTGTCACAGTGGTGTGTTGGTGCACAGTATTGTCTGGACTGTCACAGTGGTGTGTTGGTGCACAGTATTGTCTGGACTGTCACAGTGGTGTGTTGGTGCACATTATAGTCTGGACTGTCACAGTGGTGTGTTGGTGCACAGTATAGTCTGGACTGTCACAGTGGTGTGTTGCAGCACAGTATTGTCTGGACTGTAACAGTGGTGTATTGGTGCACAGTATTGTCTGGACTGTCACAGTGGTGTGTTGGTGCACAGTATTGTCTGGTCTGTCACAGTGGTGTGTTGGTGCACACAGTATTGTCTGGACTGTCACAGTGGTGTGTTGGTGCACATTATAGTCTGGACTGTCACAGTGGTGTGTTGGTGCAGAGTATAGTCTGGACTGTCACAGTGGTGTGTTGGTGCACAGTATTGTCTGGACTGTCACAGTGGTGTGTTGCAGCACAGTATTGTCTGCACTGTCACAGTGGTGTATTGGTGCACAGTATTGTCTGGACTGTCACAGTGGTGTGTTGGTGCACAGTATTGTTTGGACTGTCACAGTGGTGTGTTGGTGCACAGTATTGTCTGGACTGTCACAGTGGTGTATTGGTGCACATTATTGTCTGGACTGTCACAGTGGTGTGTTGGTGCACAGTATTGTCTGGTCTGTCACAGTGGTGTGTTGGTGCACAGAGTATTGTCTGGACTGTCAAAGTGGTGTGTTGGTGCACATTATAGTCTGGACTGTCACAGTGGTGTGTTGGTGCACAGTATAGTGTGGACTGTCACAGTGGTGTGTTGGTGCACAGTATTGTCTGGACTGTCACAGTGGTGTGTTGCAGCACAGTATTGTCTGCACTGTCACAGTGGTGTGTTGGTGCACAGTATTGTCTGGACTGTCACAGTGGTGTGTTGGTGCACAGTATAGTCTGGACTGTCACAGTGGTGTGTTGGTGCACAGTATTGTCTGGACTGTCACAGTGGTGTGTTGGTGCACAGTATTGTCTGGACTGTCACAGTGGTGTGTTATTGCACAGTATTGTCTGGACTGTCACAGTGGTGTATTGCAGCACATTATTGTCTGGACTGTCACAGTAGTGTGTTGGTGCACAGTATAGTCTGGACTGTCACAGTGGTGTGTTGGTGCACAGTATTGTCTGGACTGTCACAGTGGTGTGTTGGTGCACAGTATTGTCTGGATTGTCACAGTGGTGTGTTGGTGCACAGTATTGTCTGGACTGTCACAGTGGTGTGTTGGTGCACATTATTGTCTGGACTGTCACAGTGGTGTGTTGGTGCACAGTATTGTCTGGACTGTCACAGTGGTGTGTTGGTGCACAGTATTGTCTGGACTGTCACAGTGGTGTATTCCATCACAGTATTGTCTGTACTGTCACAGTGGTGTGTTGGTGCACAGTATTGTCTGGGCTGTCACAGTGGTATATTCCATCAAAGTATTGTCTGGACTGTCACAGTGGTGTGCTGGTGCACAGTATTGTCTGGGCTGTCACAGTGGTGTGTTGGTGCACACTATTGTCTGGACTGTCACAGTGGTGTGTCGGTGTACATTATAGTCTGGACTGTCACAGTGGTGTGTTGCAGCACAGTATTGTCTGGACTGTCACAGTGGTGTGTTGGTGCACAGTATTGTCTGGACTGTCACAGTGGTGTGTTGGTACACAGTATTGTCTGGACTGTCACAGTGGTGTGTTGGTGCACACAGTGGTGTGTTGGTGCACAGTATTGTCTGGACTGTCACAGTGGTGTGTTGGTGCACACAGTGGTGTGTTGGTGCACATTATTGTCTGGTCTGTCACAGTGGTGTGTTGCAGCACAATATTGTCTGGACTGTCACAGTGGTGTGTTGGTGCACAGTATAGTCTGGACTGTCACAGTGGTGTGTTGCAGCACAGTATTGTCTGAACTGTCACAGTGGTGTGTTGATGCACAGTATAGTCTGGACTGTCACAGTGGTGTGTTGCAGCACAGTATAGTCTGGACTGTCACAGTGGTGTGTTGCAGCACAGTATAGTCTGGACTGTCACAGTGGTGTGTTGGTGCACAGTATAGTCTGGACTGTCACAGTGGTGTGTTGCAACACAGTATTGCCTGGACTGTCACAGTGGTGTGTTGGTGCACAGTATAGTCTGGACTGTCACAGTGGTGTGTTGGTGCACAGTATTGTCTTGACTGTCACAGTGGTGTGTTGGTGCACAGTATTGTCTGGACTGTCACAGTAGTGTGTTGGTGCACAGTATAGTCTGGACTGTCACAGTGGTGTGTTGGTGCACAGTATTGTCTGGACTGTCACAGTGGTGTGTTGGTGCACAGTATAGTCTGGACTGTCACAGTGGTGTGTTGGTGCACAGTATTGTCTGGACTGTCACAGTGGTGTGTTGGTGCACAGTATTGTCTGGACTGTCACAGTGGTGTGTTGGTGCACAGTATTGTCTGGACTGTCACAGTGGTGTATTGCAGCACAGTATTGTCTGGACTGTCACAGTAGTGTGTTGGTGCACAGTATAGTCTGGACTGTCACAGTGGTGTGTTGGTGCACAGTATTGTCTGGACTGTCACAGTGGTGTGTTGGTGCACATTATTGTCTGGATTGTCACAGTGGTGTGTTGGTGCACAGTATTGTCTGGACTGTCACAGTGGTGTGTTGGTGCACAGTATTGTCTGGACTGTCACAGTGGTGTGTTGGTGCACAGTATGGTCTGGACTGTCACAGTGGTGTGTTGGTGCACAGTATTGTCTGGACTGTCACAGTGGTGTATTCCATCACAGTATTGTCTGTACTGTCACAGTGGTGTGTTGGTGCACAGTATTGTCTGGGCTGTCACAGTGGTATATTCCATCACAGTATTGTCTGGACTGTCACAGTGGTGTGTTGGTGCACAGTATTGTCTGGACTGTCACAGTGGTGTGTTGCAGCACAGTATTGTCTGGACTGTCACAGTGGTGTGTTGGTGCACACAGTGGCGTGTTGGTGCACAGTATTGTCTGGTCTGTCACAGTGGTGTGTTGCAGCACAATATTGTCTGGACTGTCACAGTGGTGTGTTGGTGCACAGTATAGTCTGGACTGTCACAGTGGTGTGTTGCAGCACAGTATTGTCTGGACTGTCACAGTGGTGTGTTGGTGCACAGTATAGTCTGGACTGTCACAGTGGTGTGTTGCAGCACAGTATAGTCTGGACTGTCACAGTGGTGTGTTGCAGCACAGTATAGTCTGGACTGTCACAGTGGTGTGTTGGTGCACAGTATAGTCTGGACTGTCACAGTGGTGTGTTGCAGCACAGTATAGTCTGGACTGTCACAGTGGTGTGTTGGTGCACAGTATAGTCTGGACTGTCACAGTGGTGTGTTGCAGCACAGTATTGTCTGGTCTGTCACAGTGGTGTGTTGGTGCACACAGTGGTGTGTTGGTGCACAGTATTGTCTGGTCTGTCACAGTGGTGTGTTGTGCACAGTATTGTCTGGACTGTCACAGTGGTGTGTTAGTGCACATTATAGTCTGGACTGTCACAGTGGTGTGTTGGTGCACACCGTGGTGTGTTGGTGCACAGTATTGTCTGGTCTGTCACAGTGGTGTGTTGCAGCACAATATTGTCTGGACTGTCACAGTGGTGTGTTGGTACACAGTATTGTCTGGACTGTCAAAGTGGTGTGTTGGTGCACAGTATTGTCTGGTCTGTCACAGTGGTGTGTTGGTGCACAGTATAGTCTGGACTGTCACAGTGGTGTGTTGGTGCACAGTATTGTGTGGACTGTCACAGTGGTGTGTTGGTGCACAGTATAGTCTGGACTGTCACAGTGGTGTGTTGGTGCACAGTATTGTCTGGACTGTCACAGTGGTGTGTTGGTGCACAGTATTGTCTGGACTGTCACAGTGGTGTGTTGGTGCACAGTATTGTCTGGACTGTCACAGTAATGTATTGCAGCACATTATTGTCTGGACTGTCACAGTAGTGTGTTGGTGCACAGTATAGTCTGGACTGTCACAGTGGTGTGTTGGTGCACAGTATTGTCTGGACTGTCACAGTGGTGTGTTGGTGCACAGTATTGTCTGGATTGTCACAGTGGTGTGTTGGTGCACAGTATTGTCTGGACTGTCACAGTGGTGTGTTGGTGCACATTATTGTCTGGACTGTCACAGTGGTGTGTTGGTGCACAGTATTGTCTGGACTGTTACAGTGGTGTGTTGGTGCACAGTATTGTCTGGACTGTCATAGTGGTGTATTCCATCACAGTATTGTCTGTACTGTCACAGTGGTGTGTTGGTGCACAGTATTGTCTGGGCTGTCACAGTTGTATATTCCATCAAAGTATTGTCTGGACTGTCACAGTGGTGTGTTGGTGCACAGTATTGTCTGGGCTGTCACAGTGGTGTGTTGGTGCACAGTATTGTCTGGACTGTCACAGTGGTGTGTCGGTGTACATTATAGTCTGGACTGTCACAGTGGTGTGTTGCAGCACAGTATTGTCTGGACTGTCACAGTGGTGTGTTGGTGCACAGTATTGTCTGGACTGTCACAGTGGTGTGTTGGTACACAGTATTGTCTGGACTGTCACAGTGGTGTGTTGGTGCACACAGTGGTGTGTTGGTGCACAGTATTGTCTGGACTGTCACAGTGGTGTGTTGGTGCACACAGTGGTGTGTTGGTGCACAGTATTGTCTGGTCTGTCACAGTGGTGTGTTGCAGCACAATATTGTCTGGACTGTCACAGTGGTGTGTTGGTGCACAGTATAGTCTGGACTGTCACAGTGGTGTGTTGCAGCACAGTATTGTCTGGACTGTCACAGTGGTGTGTTGGTGCACAGTATAGTCTGGACTGTCACAGTGGTGTGTTGCAGCACAGTATAGTCTGGACTGTCACAGTGGTGTGTTGCAGCACAGTATAGTCTGGACTGTCACAGTGGTGTGTTGGTGCACAGTATAGTCTGGACTGTCACAGTGGTGTGTTGCAGCACAGTATTGTCTGGACTGTCACAGTGGTGTGTTGGTGCACAGTATAGTCTGGACTGTCACAGTGGTGTGTTGGTGCACAGTATTGTCTTGACTGTCACAGTGGTGTGTTGGTGCACAGTATTGTCTGGACTGTCACAGTAGTGTGTTGGTGCACAGTATAGTCTGGACTGTCACAGTGGTGTGTTGGTGCACAGTATTGTCTGGACTGTCACAGTGGTGTGTTGGTGCACAGTATAGTCTGGACTGTCACAGTGGTGTGTTGGTGCACAGTATTGTCTGGACTGTCACAGTGGTGTGTTGGTGCACAGTATTGTCTGGACTGTCACAGTGGTGTGTTGGTGCACAGTATTGTCTGGACTGTCACAGTGGTGTATTGCAGCACAGTATTGTCTGGACTGTCACAGTGGTGTGTTGGTGCACAGTATTGTCTGGGCTGTCACAGTGGTATATTCCATCACAGTATTGTCTGGACTGTCACAGTGGTGTGTTGGTGCACAGTATTGTCTGGACTGTCACAGTGGTGTGTTGCAGCACAGTATTGTCTGGACTGTCACAGTGGTGTGTTGGTGCACAGTATTGTCTGGACTGTCACAGTGGTGTGTTGGTACACAGTATTGTCTGGACTGTCACAGTGGTGTGTTGGTGCACAGTATTGTCTGGTCTGTCACAGTGGTGTGTTGGTGCACAGTATAGTCTGGACTGTCACAGTGGTGTGTTGCAGCACAGTATTGTCTGGACTGTCACAGTGGTGTGTTGGTGCACAGTATAGTCTGGACTGTCACAGTGGTGTGTTGGCGCACAGTATAGTCTGGACTGTCACAGTGGTGTATTGCAGCACAGTATTGTCTGGACTGTCACAGTGGTGTGTTGCAGCACAGTATTGTCTGGACTGTCACAGTGGTGTGTTGGTGCACAGTATAGTATGGACTGTCACAGTGGTGTGTTGGTGCACAGTATAGTCTGAACTGTCACAGTGGTGTGTTGGTGCACACAGTGGTGTGTTGGTGCACAGTATTGTCTGGTCTGTCACAGTGGTGTGTTGCAGCACAATATTGTCTGGACTGTCACAGTGGTGTGTTGGTACACAGTATAGTCTGGACTGTCACAGTGGTGTATTGCAGCACAGTATTGTCTAAACTGTCACAGTGATGTGTTGGTACACAGTATAGTCTGGACTGTCACAGTGGTGTATTGCAGCACAGTATTGTCTGGACTGTCACAGTGATGTGTTGGTGCACAGTATGGTCTGGACTGTCACAGTGGTGTGTTGGTGCACAGTATTGTCTGCACTGTCACAGTGGTGTGTTGGTGCACAGTATTGTCTGGACTGTCACGGTGGTGTGTTGGTGCATAGTATTGTCTGCACTGTCACAGTGGTGTGTTGGTGCACAGTATTGTCTGTACTGTCACAGTGGTGTGTTGGTGCACAGTATTGTCTGGACTGTCACAGTGGTGTGTTGGTGCACAGTATTGTCTGGACTGTCACAGTGGTGTGTTGGTGCACATTATAGTCTGGACTGTCACAGTGGTGTGTTGGTGCACAGTATAGTCTGGACTGTCACAGTGGTGTGTTGCAGCACAGTATTGTCTGGACTGTAACAGTGGTGTATTGGTGCACAGTATTGTCTGGACTGTCACAGTGGTGTGTTGGTGCACAGTATTGTCTGGTCTGTCACAGTGGTGTGTTGGTGCACACAGTATTGTCTGGACTGTCACAGTGGTGTGTTGGTGCACATTATAGTCTGGACTGTCACAGTGGTGTGTTGGTGCAGAGTATAGTCTGGACTGTCACAGTGGTGTGTTGGTGCACAGTATTGTCTGGACTGTCACAGTGGTGTGTTGCAGCACAGTATTGTCTGCACTGTCACAGTGGTGTATTGGTGCACAGTATTGTCTGGACTGTCACAGTGGTGTGTTGGTGCACAGTATTGTTTGGACTGTCACAGTGGTGTGTTGGTGCACAGTATTGTCTGGACTGTCACAGTGGTGTATTGGTGCACATTATTGTCTGGACTGTCACAGTGGTGTGTTGGTGCACAGTATTGTCTGGTCTGTCACAGTGGTGTGTTGGTGCACAGAGTATTGTCTGGACTGTCAAAGTGGTGTGTTGGTGCACATTATAGTCTGGACTGTCACAGTGGTGTGTTGGTGCACAGTATAGTGTGGACTGTCACAGTGGTGTGTTGGTGCACAGTATTGTCTGGACTGTCACAGTGGTGTGTTGCAGCACAGTATTGTCTGCACTGTCACAGTGGTGTGTTGGTGCACAGTATTGTCTGGACTGTCACAGTGGTGTGTTGGTGCACATTATAGTCTGGACTGTCACAGTGGTGTGTTGGTGCACAGTATAGTCTGGACTGTCACAGTGGTGTGTTGGTGCACAGTATTGTCTGGACTGTCACAGTGGTGTGTTGCAGCACAGTATTGTCTGCACTGTCACAGTGGTGTGTTGGTGCACAGTATTGTCTGCACTGTCACAGTGGTGTGTTACAGCACATTATAGTCTGGACTGTCACAGTGGTGTGTTGGTGCACAGTATTGTCTGGACTGTCACAGTGGTGTGTTGGTGCACAGTATTGTCTGGACTGTCACAGTGGTGTGTTGCAGCACAGTATAGTCTGGACTGTCACAGTGGTGTATTGGTGCACAGTATTGTCTGGACTGTCACAGTGGTGTGTTGCAGCACAGTATTGTCTGGACTGTCACAGTGGTGTGTTGCAGCACAGTATTGTCTGGACTGTCACAGTGGTGTGTTGCAGCACAGTATTGTCTGGACTGTCACAGTGGTGTGTTGGTGCACAGTATAGTCTGGACTGTCACAGTGGTGTGTTGGTGCACAGTATTGTCTGGACTGTCACAGTGGTGTGTTGGAGCATAGTATTGTCTGGACTGTCACAGTGGTGTGTTGGTGCACAGTATTGTCTGGACTGGTGTGTTGGTTCACATTATTGTCTGGACTGTCACATAAGTGTGTTGTTGCACATTATTGTCTGGACTGTCACAGTGGTGTGTTGCAGCACAGTATTGTCTGGACTGTCACAGTGGTGTGTTGGTGCACAGTATTGTCTGGACTGTCACAGTGGTGTGTTGGTGCACAGTATTGTCTGGACTGTCACAGTGGTGTGTTGGTGCACAGTATTGTCTGGACTGTCACAGTGGTGTGTTGGTGCACAGTATAGTCTGGACTGTGACAGTGGTGTGTTGGTGCACAGTATTGTCTGGACTGTCACAGTGGTGTGTTGGTGCACAGTATTGTCTGGACTGTGACAGTGGTGTGTTGGTGCACAGTATAGTCTGGACTGTCACAGTGGTGTGTTGGTGCACAGTATAGTCTGGACTGTCACAGTGGTGTGTTGGTGCACAGTATTGTCTGGACTGTCACAGTGGTGTGTTGGTGCACAGTATAGTCTGGACTGTCACAGTGGTGTGTTGGTACACAGTATTGTCTGGACTGTCACAGTGGTGTGTTGGTGCACAGTATTGTCTGGATTGTCACAGTGTTGTGTTGGTGCACAGTATTGTCTGGACTGTCACAGTGGTGTGTTGCAGCACAGTATTGTCTGGACTGTCACAGTGGTGTATTCCATCACAGTATTGTCTGGACTGTCACAGTAGTGTATTGCAGCACAGTATTGTCTGGACGGGCACAGTGGTGTATTGGTGCACAGTATAGTCTGGACTGTCACGGTGGTGTGTTGGTGCACAGTATTGTCTGCACTGTCACAGTGGTGTGTTGGTGCACAGTATTGTCTGGATTGTCACAGTGGTGTGTTGGTGCACAGTATTGTCTGGACTGTCACAGTGGTGTATTCCATCACAGTATTGTCTGGACTGTCACAGTGGTGTGTTGGTGCACATTATTGTCTGGACTGTCACAGTGGTGTGTTGCAGCACAGTATTGTCTGGACTGTCACAGTGGTGTGTTGGTGCACAGTATTGTCTGGTCTGTCACAGTGATGTGTTACAGCACAATATTGTCTGGACTGTCACAGTGGTGTGTTGCAGCACAGTATTGTCTAGACTGTCACAGTGGTGTGTTGGTGCACAGTATAGTCTGGACTGTCACAGTGGTGTGTTGGTGCACAGTATAGTCTGGACTGTCACATTGGTGTGTTGGTGCACACAGTGGTGTGTTGGTGCACAGTATTGTCTGGTCTGTCACAGTGGTGTGTTGCAGCACAATATTGTCTGGACTGTCACAGTGGTGTGTTGGTACACAGTATTGTCTGGACTGTCACAGTGGTGTGTTGGTACACAGTATTGTCTGGACTGTCACAGTGGTGTGTTGGTGCACAGTATAGTCTGGACTGTCACAGTGGTGTGTTGGTGCACAGTATTGTCTGGACTGTCACAGTGGTGTGTTGGTGCACAGTATAGTCTGGACTGTCACAGTGGTGTGTTGGTGCACAGTATTGTCTGGACTGTCACAGTGGTGTGTTGGTGCACAGTATTGTCTGGACTGTCACAGTGGTGTGTTGGTGCACAGTATTGTCTGGACTGTCACAGTGGTGTATTGCATCACATTATTGTCTGGACTGTCACAGTAGTGTGTTGGTGCACAGTATAGTCTGGACTGTCACAGTGGTGTGTTGGTGCACAGTATTGTCTGGACTGTCACAGTGGTGTGTTGGTGCACAGTATTGTCTGGATTGTCACAGTGGTGTGTTGGTGCACAGTATTGTCTGGACTGTCACAGTGGTGTGTTGGTGCACAGTATTGTCTGGACTGTCACAGTGGTGTGTTGGTGCACAGTATTGTCTGGACTGTCACAGTGGTGTGTTGGTGCACAGTATTGTCTGGACTGTCACAGTGGTGTATTCCATCACAGTATTGTCTGTACTGTCACAGTGGTGTGTTGGTGCACAGTATTGTCTGGGCTGTCACAGTGGTATATTCCATCACAGTATTGTCTGGACTGTCACAGTGGTGTGTTGGTGCACAGTATTGTCTGGGCTGTCACAGTGGTGTGTTGGTGCACAGTATTGTCTGGACTGTCACAGTGGTGTGTCGGTGTACATTATAGTCTGGACTGTCACAGTGGTGTGTTGCAGCACAGTATTGTCTGGACTGTCACAGTGGTGTGTTGGTGCACAGTATTGTCTGGACTGTCACAGTGGTGTGTTGGTGCACAGTATAGTCTGGACTATCACAGTGGTGTGTTGCAGCACAGTAATGTCTGGACTGTCACAGTGGTGTGTTGGTGCACACAGTGGTGTGTTGGTGCACAGTATTGTCTGGTCTGTCACAGTGGTGTGTCGGTGCACACAGTGGTGTGTTGGTGCACAGTATTGTCTGGTCTGTCACAGTGGTGTGTTGCAGCACAATATTGTCTGGACTGTCACAGTGGTGTGTTGGTGCACAGTATAGTCTGGACTGTCACAGTGGTGTGTTGCTGCACAGTATTGTCTGGACTGTCACAGTGGTGTGTTGGTGCACAGTATAGTATGGACTGTCACAGTGGTGTGTTGCAGCACAGTATAGTCTGGACTGTCACAGTGGTGTGTTGCAGCACAGTATAGTCTGGACTGTCACAGTGGTGTGTTGGTGCACAGTATTGTCTGGACTGTCACAGTGGTGTGTTGGTGCACAGTATAGTCTGGACTGTCACAGTGGTGTGTTGGTGCACAGTATAGTCTGGACTGTCACAGTGGTGTGTTGGTGCACAGTATTGTCTGGACTGTCACAGTGGTGTGTTGCAGCACAGTATTGTCTGCACTGTCACAGTGGTGTATTGGTGCACAGTATTGTCTGGACTGTCACAGTGGTGTGTTGGTGCACAGTATTGTTTGGACTGTCACAGTGGTGTGTTGGTGCACAGTATTGTCTGGACTGTCACAGTGGTGTATTGGTGCACATTATTGTCTGGACTGTCACAGTGGTGTGTTGGTGCACAGTATTGTCTGGTCTGTCACAGTGGTGTGTTGGTGCACAGAGTATTGTCTGGACTGTCAAAGTGGTGTGTTGGTGCACATTATAGTCTGGACTGTCACAGTGGTGTGTTGGTGCACAGTATAGTGTGGACTGTCACAGTGGTGTGTTGGTGCACAGTATTGTCTGGACTGTCACAGTGGTGTGTTGCAGCACAGTATTGTCTGCACTGTCACAGTGGTGTGTTGGTGCACAGTATTGTCTGGACTGTCACAGTGGTGTGTTGGTGCACATTATAGTCTGGACTGTCACAGTGGTGTGTTGGTGCACAGTATAGTCTGGACTGTCACAGTGGTGTGTTGGTGCACAGTATTGTCTGGACTGCCACAGTGGTGTGTTGCAGCACAGTATTGTCTGCACTGTCACAGTGGTGTGTTGGTGCACAGTATTGTCTGCACTGTCACAGTGGTGTGTTACAGCACATTATAGTCTGGACTGTCACAGTGGTGTGTTGGTGCACAGTATTGTCTGGACTGTCACAGTGGTGTGTTGGTGCACAGTATTGTCTGGACTGTCACAGTGGTGTGTTGCAGCACAGTATAGTCTGGACTGTCACAGTGGTGTATTGGTGCACAGTATTGTCTGGACTGTCACAGTGGTGTGTTGCAGCACAGTATTGTCTGGACTGTCACAGTGGTGTGTTGCAGCACATTATTGTCTGGACTGTCACAGTGGTGTGTTGCAGCACAGTATTGTCTGGACTGTCATAGTGGTGTGTTGGTGCACAGTATAGTCTGGACTGTCACAGTGGTGTGTTGGTGCACAGTATTGTCTGGACTGTCACAGTGGTGTGTTGGAGCATAGTATTGTCTGGACTGTCACAGTGGTGTGTTGGTGCACAGTATTGTCTGGACTGGTGTGTTGGTTCACATTATTGTCTGGACTGTCACATAAGTGTGTTGTTTCACATCATTGTCTGGACTGTCACAGTGGTGTGTTGCAGCACAGTATTGTCTGGACTGTCACAGTGGTGTGTTGGTGCACAGTATTGTCTGGACTGTCACAGTGGTGTGTTGGTGCACAGTATTGTCTGGACTGTCACAGTGGTGTGTTGGTGCACAGTATTGTCTGGACTGTCACAGTGGTGTGTTGGTGCACAGTATAGTGTGGACTGTGACAGTGGTGTGTTGTTGCACAGTATTGTCTGGACTGTCACAGTGGTGTGTTGGTGCACAGTATTGTCTGGACTGTCACAGTGGTGTGTTGGTGCACAGTATAGTCTGGACTGTCACAGTGGTGTGTTGGTGCACAGTATAGTCTGGACTGTCACAGTGGTGTGTTGGTGCACAGTATTGTCTGGACTGTCACAGTGGTGTGTTGGTGCACAGTATAGTCTAGACTGTCACAGTGGTGTGTTGGTACACAGTATTGTCTGGACTGTCACAGTGGTGTGTTGGTGCACAGTATTGTCTGGATTGTCACAGTGGTGTGTTGGTGCACAGTATTGTCTGGACTGTCACAGTGGTGTGTTGCAGCACAGTATTGTCTGGGCTGTCACAGTGGTGTATTCCATCACAGTATTGTCTGGACTGTCACAGTAGTGTATTGCAGCACAGTATTGTCTGGACGGGCACAGTGGTGTATTGGTGCACAGTATAGTCTGGACTGTCACGGTGGTGTGTTGGTGCACAGTATTGTCTGCACTGTCACAGTGGTGTGTTGGTGCACAGTATTGTCTGGATTGTCACAGTGGTGTGTTGGTGCACAGTATTGTCTGGACTGTCACAGTGGTGTATTCCATCACAGTATTGTCTGGACTGTCACAGTGGTGTGTTGGTGCACATTATTGTCTGGACTGTCACAGTGGTGTGTTGCAGCACAGTATTGTCTGGACTGTCACAGTGGTGTGTTGGTGCACAGTATTGTCTGGTCTGTCACAGTGATGTGTTACAGCACAATATTGTCTGGACTGTCACAGTGGTGTGTTGCAGCACAGTATTGTCTAGACTGTCACAGTGGTGTGTTGGTGCACAGTATAGTCTGGACTGTCACAGTGGTGTGTTGGTGCACAGTATAGTCTGGACTGTCACATTGGTGTGTTGGTGCACACAGTGGTGTGTTGGTGCACAGTATTGTCTGGTCTGTCACAGTGGTGTGTTGCAGCACAATATTGTCTGGACTGTCACAGTGGTGTGTTGGTACACAGTATTGTCTGGACTGTCACAGTGGTGTGTTGGTACACAGTATTGTCTGGACTGTCACAGTGGTGTGTTGGTGCACAGTATAGTCTGGACTGTCACAGTGGTGTGTTGGTGCACAGTATTGTCTGGACTGTAACAGTGGTGTGTTGGTGCACAGTATAGTCTGGACTGTCACAGTGGTGTGTTGGTGCACAGTATTGTCTGGACTGTCACAGTGGTGTGTTGGTGCACAGTATTGTCTGGACTGTCACAGTGGTGTGTTGGTGCACAGTATTGTCTGGACTGTCACAGTGGTGTATTGCAGCACATTATTGTCTGGACTGTCACAGTAGTGTGTTGGTGCACAGTATAGTCTAGACTGTCACAGTGGTGTGTTGGTGCACAGTATTGTCTGGACTGTCACAGTGGTGTGTTGGTGCACAGTATTGTCTGGATTGTCACAGTGGTGTGTTGGTGCACAGTATTGTCTGGACTGTCACAGTGGTGTGTTGGTGCACAGTATTGTCTGGACTGTCACAGTGGTGTGTTGGTGCACAGTATTGTCTGGACTGTCACAGTGGTGTGTTGGTGCACAGTATTGTCTGGACTGTCACAGTGGTGTATTCCATCACAGTATTGTCTGTACTGTCACAGTGGTGTGTTGGTGCACAGTATTGTCTGGGCTGTCACAGTGGTATATTCCATCACAGTATTGTCTGGACTGTCACAGTGGTGTGTTGGTGCACAGTATTGTCTGGGCTGTCACAGTGGTGTGTTGGTGCACAGTATTGTCTGGACTGTCACAGTGGTGTGTCGGTGTACATTATAGTCTGGACTGTCACAGTGGTGTGTTGCAGCACAGTATTGTCTGGACTGTCACAGTGGTGTGTTGGTGCACAGTATTGTCTGGACTGTCACAGTGGTGTGTTGGTGCACAGTATAGTCTGGACTATCACAGTGGTGTGTTGCAGCACAGTATTGTCTGGACTGTCACAGTGGTGTGTTGGTGCACACAGTGGTGTGTTGGTGCACAGTATTGTCTGGTCTGTCACAGTGGTGTGTTGGTGCACACAGTGGTGTGTTGGTGCACAGTATTGTCTGGTCTGTCACAGTGGTGTGTTGCAGCACAATATTGTCTGGACTGTCACAGTGGTGTGTTGGTGCACAGTATAGTCTGGACTGTCACAGTGGTGTGTTGCAGCACAGTATTGTCTGGACTGTCATAGTGGTGTGTTGGTGCACAGTATAGTCTGGACTGTCACAGTGGTGTGTTGCAGCACAGTATAGTCTGGACTGTCACAGTGGTGTGTTGCAGCACAGTATAGTCTGGGCTGTCACAGTGGTGTGTTGGTGCACAGTATAGTCTGGACTGTCACAGTGGTGTGTTGCAGCACAGTATTGTCTGGACTGTCACAGTGGTGTGTTGGTGCACAGTATAGTCTGGACTGTCACAGTGGTGTGTTGGTGCACAGTATAGTCTGGACTGTCACAGTGGTGTGTTGGTGCACAGCATAGTCTGAACTGTCACAGTGGTGTGTTGGTGCACACAGTGGTGTGTTGGTGCACAGTATTGTCTGGTCTGCCACAGTGGTGTGTTGCAGCACAATATTGTCTGGACTGTCACAGTGGTGTGTTGCAGCACAGTATTGTCTGGACTGCCACAGTGGTGTGTTGGTACACAGTATAGTCTGGACTGTCACATTGGTGTATTGCAGCACAGTATTGTCTGGACTGTCACAGTGATGTGTTGGTGCACAGTATGGTCTGGACTGTCACAGTGGTGTGTTGGTGCACAGTATTGTCTGCACTGTCACAGTGGTGTGTTGGTGCACAGTATTGTCTGGACTGTCACGGTGGTGTGTTGGTGCACAGTATTGTCTGCACTGTCACAGTGGTGTGTTGGTGCACAGTATTGTCTGGACTGTCATAGTGGTGTATTCCATCACAGTATTGTCTGGACTGTCACAGTGGTGTATTGGTGCACATTATTGTCTGGACTGTCACAGTGGTGTGTTGGTGCACAGTATTGTCTGGACTGTCACAGTGGTGTGTTGCAGCACAGTATTGTCTGGACTGTCACAGTGGTGTGTTGGTACACAGTATAGTCTGGACTGTCACAGTGGTGTATTGCAGCACAGTATTGTCTGGACTGTCACAGTGATGTGTTGGTGCACAGTATAGTCTGGACTGTCACAGTGGTGTGTTGGTGCACAGTATTGTCTGGACTGTCACGGTGGTGTGTTGGTGCACAGTATTGTTTGTCTGCACTGTCACAGTGGTGTGTTGGTGCACAGTATTGTCTGGACTGTCACAGTGGTGTGTTGGTGCACAGTATTGTCTGGACTGTCACAGTGGTGTGTTGGTGCACAGTATTGTCTGGATTGTCACAGTGGTGTGTTGGTGCACAGTATAGTCTGGACTGTCACAGTGGTGTGTTGGTGCACAGTATAGTCTGGACTGTCACAGTGGTGTGTTGGTGCACAGTATTGTCTGGACTGTCACAGTGGTGTATTGCAGCACAGTATTGTCTGGACTGTCACAGTGATGTGTTGGTGCACAGTATAGTCTGGACTGTCACAGTGGTGTGTTGGTGCACAATATTGTCTGGACTGTCACAGTGGTGTGTTGGTGCGCAGTATTGTCTGGACTGTCACAGTGGTGTGTTGGTGCACAGTATTGTCTGGACTGTCACGGTGGTGTGTTGGTGCACAGTATTGTTTGTCTGCACTGTCACAGTGGTGTGTTGGTGCACAGTATTGTCTGGACTGTCACAGTGGTGTGTTGGTGCACAGTATTGTCTGGACTGTCACAGTGGTGTGTTGGTGCACACAGTGGTGTGTTGGTTCACAGTATTGTCTGGACTGTCACAGTGGTGTGTTGGTGCACAGTATTGTCTGGACTGTCACAGTGGTGTGTTGGTGCACAGTATTGTCTGGACTGTCACAGTGGTGTGTTGGTGCACAGTATAGTCTGGACTGTCACAGTGGTGTGTTGGTACACAACATTGTCTGGACTGTCACAGTGGTGTGTTGGTGCACAGTATTGTCTGGATTGTCACAGTGGTGTGTTGGTGCACAGTATAGTCTGGACTGTCACAGTGGTGTGTTGGTGCACAGTATTGTCTGGACTGTCACAGTGGTGTGTTGGTGCATAGTATTGTCTGGACTGTCACAGTGGTGTGTTGGTGCACAGTATTGTCTGGACTGTCACAGTGGTGTGTTGGTGCACACAGTGGTGTGTTGGTGCACAGTATTGTCTGGACTGGTGTGTTGGTTCACAGTATTGTCTGGACTGTCACATAAGTGTTGGTGCACAGTATTGTCTGGACTGTCACAGTGGTGTGTTGGTGCACACAGTAGTGTGTTGGTGCACAGTATTGTCTGGACTGGTGTGTTGGTTCACAGTATTGTCTGGACTGTCACATAAGTGTGTTGGTGCACAGTATTGTCTGGACTGTCACAGTGGTGTGTTGGTGCACAGTATTGTCTGGACTGTCACAGTGGTGTGTTGGTGCACAGTATAGTCTGGACTGTCACAGTGGTGTGTTGGTGCACAGTATTGTCTGGACTGGTGTGTTGGTTCACAGTATTGTCTGGACTGTCACATAAGTGTGTTGGTGCACAGTATTGTCTGGACTGTCACAGTGGTGTGTTGCAGCACAGTATTGTCTGGACTGTCACAGTGGTGTGTTGGTGCACAGTATTGTCTGGACTGTCACAGTGGTGTGTTGGTGCACAGTATTGTCTGGACTGTCACAGTGGTGTGTTGGTGCACACTATTGTCTGGACTGTCACAGTGGTGTGTTGGTGCACAGTATTGTCTGGACTGTCACAGTGGTGTGTTGGTGCACAGTATTGTCTGGACGCATCTGACTTCACCTCAGGTCACGTGCCGCAGATCACAAGAGCTAATCACAGCGCGATGCACTCGGCGCACGCGAGTCCCTGGCACGCATCTGACCTCACCTCAGGCCACGTGCCGCAGATCACAAGAGCCAATCACAGCGCGAGGCACTCGGCGCACGCGAGTCCCTGGCACGCATCTGACCTCACCTCAGGTGACGTGCCGCAGATCACAAGAGCCAATCACAGAGCGATGCACTCGGCGCACGCGAGTCCCTGGCACGCATCTGACCTCACCTCAGGTGACGTGCCGCGGGTCACAAAAAACAATCACAGAGCGATGCACTCGGCGCACGCGAGTCCCTGGCACGCATCTAACCTCACCTCAGGTCACGTCCCGCGGGTCACAAAAAACAATCACAGCGCGATGCACTCGGCGCACGCGAGTTCCTGACACGCATCTGAACTCATCTCAGGTCACGTGCCGCAGATCACAAGAGCCAATCACAGCGCGAGGCACTCGGCGCACATGAATCACTGGCACGCATCTGACCTCACCTCAGGGTTACGTGCCGCGGACCACAAGAGCCAATCACAGCGCGAAGCACTCGGCGCACTCGAGTCCCTGGCACGCATCTGACCTCACCTCAGGTCACGTCCCGCGGGTCACAAGAGCCAATCACAGCGCGAAGCACTCGGCGCACGCGAGTCCGTGGTATAGAGCAGTCGCGTTTCAAAAACTCAGCACCAAGCCGGCCGCGAACCCAAGACCTTGTGATTAGGAGTCCCATACGCTGCTCGTGCTGAATGAGCTGGCGCGGCATCGCTGCCATTATGTCGCTAAGTCCGTCCCCGAGACACCAATCTCGCCTCACACGGGTAAAGTCACCGGCATAACAATACGTGTAGTAAACATAGTCATAGCCCCAAAAAAGCATAGCCCCAAGCAAGGCTTTATATAACTTCTTTCGGAAAAATGTCCTCATTTCCCTTTTCTTGATAAATAAGTTCGAAAAAGTGGAAGGAAGATGTTACGACATTTTCAAATAGAACATCTTTACAAATTAAAAACAACAAACAATACCACACCACTAACTACACCACTCTTCTCCATCAGGACGAATGGTGGTCACCGCTATGAATCAGGACGAATGGTGGTCACCGCGAATGGTGGTCACTGGTGAGGTACCGTTCACCACTGGTGAGGTACAGCTCGCCACTGGTGAGGTACCGCTCACCACTGGTGAGGTAGAGCTCGCCACGTTCCTGCCAGTACCTCAGCCAGTTGTCTACCCCGCTGAAGACCTCCGCCGTGGCGCAGTCAGCGACCCCACCCCACCGAAGACATCACCGGAACCTGTGGTGATATGGTGATCTAGTGACTCGGTGGGCTGCTGATCAATTGACTACAGCAGAAGAGTTTAGTGCACTTTTACCTGCCGTTCCTCGGCTGCTGGACGGACTGGTTACCTGGTTTACCTGCCGTTCCTCGGCTGCTGGACGGACTGGTTACCTGGTTTACCTGCCGTTCCTCGGCTGCTCGGCGGACTGGTTACCTGGTTTACCTGCCGTTCTTCGGCTGCTCGGCGGACTGGTTACCTGTTTCCGGTAACACTCTCAGTGATCTCCACTTCGGTGACTTCGGTGACTTCTGCAGTGACTTCGGGGACTTTCAGTGACCTGTAGTGATAGCGGTGGCTTGCGGTGACCTGTGATGACCTGCCGTGACCTGTGGTAACCTGTGGTGACCTGTGGTGACCTGTGGTGACCTGTGGTGACCTGCCTGTGGTGACCTGTGGTGACCTGTGGTGGTGACCTGTGGTGACCTGAGGGCATGCACGCCGGTCATGCCGCTGTGGTCGGGAAGGCGGTGGTGGATCAGCGCCGCCGCAGTCGGTCCCAGCCGCCGCCTCTGGTGCGCAACCCGCAGGCGGCCGGCCACTTCTCCGCCGCGCTGGACACGCCACTGCGCCGACCCGACACCAGACACTCACTTCTGCAGGTCAGTAGCGGAGGCAGGGGAGGGAGAGAGGGGAGAGAGGGGAGAGAGGGGAGAGAGGGGAGAGAGGGGAGAGAGGGGAGAGAGGGGAGAGAGAGGGAGGGGCGCTGGACACGCCACTGCGCCCACCCGACACCAGGAACTCACTTCTGCAGGTCAGTGGCGGAGGCAGGGGAGGGAGAGAGGGGAGAGAGGGGAGAGAGGGGAGAGAGGGGAGAGAGGGGAGAGAGGGGCGCTGAATACGCCCCTGCGCCGACCCGACACCAGAAACTCACTTCTGCAGGTCAGTGGCGGAGGCAGGGGAGGGAGAGAGGGGAGAGAGGGGAGAGAGGGGAGAGAGGGGAGAGAGGGGAGAGAGGGAGGGCACTGGACACGCCCCTGCGCCGACCCGACACCAGAAACTCACTTCTGCAGGTCAGTGGCGGAGGCAGAGGAGGGAGAGAGGGGAGAGAGGGGAGAGAGGGGAGAGAGGGGAGAGAGGGGAGAGAGGGGAGAGAGGGGAGAGAGGGGAGAGAGGGGAGAGAGGGGAGAGAGGGGCGCTGAATACGCCCCTGCGTCGACCCGACACCAGAAACTCACTTCTGCAGGTCAGTGGCGGAGGCAGGGGAGGGAGAGAGGGGAGAGAGGGAGG
>JAXIVJ010002233.1:10000-42500 GCA_036785665.1 Chirona hameri
TATGAAATTGAACGTAAGTAATGGGAACATAATCAAACCTGACAACCCCAGGCAGGAGATTGGGTAACGGTGGGGCTGGCGTCACCTTCGCGCCCGGGCAATAAAATCAAGGTTTAATGTTACTATCACCATTGTTGGTCTGGAGTCATAGGGAAGCTTTATGACGTCACCAGATATGAGCGAATCTTAGGCCGCCCTGATTTAATAGCTACGAGCGGTAGGCAGAACCGATCGGAATTAATGAAACTAATCTAACCTAACCCCGCCATTAAGTCCGATCGGGTCGGCCTACAGCTCTTAGCCATTAATTCTGATCGGGACAAAACTTACCGCTCGTAGCCATTAAGTCCGGTCGGGTCGGCCTAAGATTCGCTCGTAGCCATTAAAGGAAATAGTTCACCTTCAACATGGGATTTTGAACTGAAATAGCAGTTTTGTAGCCTGTGTTGAGAAATCCTTGTCTGCAACTTTTCTTGGCTGAAAAGACACTCCAGCCGAAGATATTTGACTTTTTGGCGAAGGAATGCGGCGCATATATGATATACCGTACCGTCTGAGAGTGCCAGCACTGGTCTGAGCATGCGCAGACCAATAACGCACACTATAACATTAATAATTTACAACCTTCTGTCCTGAATTGGCGCGATGTAGGACCGTTTTTGAAAAGAAAAAAAGAAACTGTATTAAAAAATATAATAAAATCGCGTTCTGAAAAATGTCCGAAGGTGAAGTATTTCCTTTAAGTCTGATCGGGTCGGCCTAAGATTCGCTCGTAGCCATTAAGTCTGATCGGGTCGGCCTAAGATTCGCTCGTAGCCATTAAGTCCGATCGGGTCGGCCTAAGATTCGCTCGTAGCCAGAATCTGGTGCCGTCATAAAGCTTCCCTATGATTCCAGACGAACAACGGTGATAGGAACCTCGAACCTTTATTTTACTGCCCGGCCGCGACGGCGACGCCAGCCCCACCGTTACCGGAGATTGTTTCGCTACAAGACCTAACGGGGGGGGGGGGGGGCTCCGTCCACCCCAGCACCCGTATATGGGGGCCTAATAGAAGAAGAAGAGTAAGTCAGCTGACAGTATTATAATTATAAAATCGAAGGTGAATAATGGCAACATAATCAAACCTGAACAGGCAGGAGATTGGTTTGCTACAAGACCTAATGGCTGCAAGTGTCCCAGCCCCTGGCCCCTGTTGCGAACCAATCTCCTGCCTGGGATTAGGTCAGGTTTGATTATGTTGCCATTATCCACCTTTTATTTCATAATGATAATATTGTCAGCCGACTTACTCTTCTTCTATTAGGCCCCTCATATACCACTATAGTGTACTGCCATAAACCTCAAACCTGGGAGGTGCGTTACTGAACTTATACCCAAAAATCAATAGTAAAAGTTTCGCATTAGGAAATATTCAAAGTAGATTACACTAAGTAGATTACACTGCTTGTGCTATTGCATAACAATAATTCCCAAATATATTCCCTTTTCAGCACTTGCACTAGAACCAGCCATGCCATCTCACTGCTGCATTAGGGACTGCAATAGCAGGGCATCTCTGAAAGCTGTCCCTCGAGGCAGAGTGGATGGGTCTAGGAGGATGAAGTGGTTGAAGTATTGCAGGGAAAATGCACAGCACATAAAGAAACCAGTTGTCTGCATCCGCCACTTCAGCACAGCTCAGGTGGTTGAGGTCGATGGGAAGAAGAAGGTCCTAAAGCATGATGCAGTACCCGATCAACACCTTCCAAGGTGGGTTATGAGATACATTATTTTAATTTCACACTTCATAGTTCTGAGTATGTCAAAACCTGTCTGGTTCCTATGACAATTTTGTTCTTATTCAGACAGGTACCAACTTTCAATTCATGGATATTACCTACCTAATGTGATGGTAAAAAACAACTCGTAATTTGCACAATGTTTATGCTATGAACAAATTAATGACTGTTGCATCATGCAAATTCCTACACCTGCTACCAAAATGTGTTGATCACCTTTAAAATACCAAAATGTGAATCACCTTGGCAGATGCATCATGTTAAAGGAAATAGTTCACCTTCGGAATTGTTTTCAGAACACGATTGTATTATATTTTTGAATACAGTTTCTTTTATTTTCAAAAATGGTCCTACATCGCGCCAATTCAGGACAGAAGGTCGTAAATCATTAATTTTATGGTGTGCGTTATTGGTCTGCGCATGCTCCATAGCCGTGCTGACACTTTCAGACGGTACAGTATATCATATATGCGCCGAATTCCTTCGCCAAAAAGTCAAATATCTTTGGCTGGAGAGTCTTTTCAGTCAAGAAAACTTGCAGATAGGGGTTTCCCAACATGGGCTACAAAACAGCTATCTCAGTTTAAAACTAATGTTGAAGGTGAACTATTTCCTTTAATGTTTGCTATTGTTGTAGTCTGTTGTGTTTGGCAATGTGTATATGTATGTGACAATGATGTGTGCTGTTTCCACAGTCCCAGCTCAGCTGGTGAGCAGTCAGACATTCTTGATGTCCTTGATGATGATGTGTAGCGCGATTTGACTGCCATGGTGACGTCACGGCTACCAAACAACTTGCGCCCCCCGCTATAATAACCCCTACGCCGGCAAAACAATAGCCGAAGTGCGCCAACAAAAATCAGCCTTTGGACCTGCCATATATGGTCATGCTCCGCCCCGTTATGGTCACGGGACACTTGAAGCGGGTTGTTATCAGGGTAATAGAACAATGCCAGCAAATATACGAAATAGTAGTCAAAGTAGTGTATTTGCAGTACATGTAGTAGTATTTGGAAGCGGTCATATTAAATTATACTTAGAAGTAGTAGTCGAAGTAGTGTATATTTCAGTACTGTAGTAGCATTTGGAAGCGGTCAGCGGTAGTTCTGACATTTGTTAACCCCCAAGCCCATTTATCCCCTTTATGCCCGGAATATCGATAAATGATAAATAGAAACGTTGTAGCTAAGGCTTGTATCTGTCTGTTCCAGAAGTCGGATTTAAAATATGTACGATAGGTTACGAGCCAGCCTCGTCTGCAAATCATCGATTTAACATAGGAACCCTATGGTGTAGTAGGTTTTTAACGCCCAAACGCCCGAGTGCTGCCAACCGTTACTGGTGGGGGGCTGGTTGTTATAGTCGAGGTCTGTATAAATAGTTATTGTAACCTTTGATGAAATGTTGTGTGTCAAGTTATGGGGCAGGGCTATATAACATTATTTGTCATTTTTAACATATGAACCTATTTAACATTAACATTATTTAACATTTAACATTAACATTATTTAACATATTTTTATAATTTATGGGCCACCAATCACCCAAAGAAAGGCCTGCAGCGTGACCCCTCAAAATTGCCGGAGGCTATAACTCGGTGACTTGCTCGGCGAGGCAAAATATTTGCACAGTCGTCTTGAGGGCCTGAGACTACCCTATAAACACAATCTTAGATGATGTTTGTTTTTCATTATGAGGGTGTAAGGCACTGGCTGATCTGTCTTGGAACCCCCCAGTACCAGAGATGTCACCACACAATTTTGAGTACGGGACAGCTAGGTGGTTTGCCCTCCCACTCTCAGGTCTCAGGAGTAATGTAATATTCCCGGGAGCAGAGCAATCTGGATTCTGGGACTGCCCAGCACCCCTAGGCCCCTCCGGTGTCGACACCAATGAACAGAACCAAGCAATGCAAATAGCATACAATGATATAATTGGTGATAACTAGGTGTTCCTATACAATATCCCTTGTACATATCATCAATGGCATGGTATCATATTGTGAAGTCCAAGCCTCGCAAACATTCATTTAACATAGTCTAGTATTGGACAGTTTTATGAGCTCCTCATTGCAGTATGCCACAGAACAAGCCCCTCTTCATCGCTGACCTTCAATGACTCCAACTGAGCTCATTGGTATGAAGCTAGCTTGCTTTAGAGTACATCGCTGGCATTTTTTCTAATTGATTTGCTTGGGCAACAAGGAGAAATACCAATGTCAGGAGAAATACCAATGTCAGGAGAAATACCGATGTGAAATGTCACTCAATTTGCTAGATACCAACCATTCAGTAGCATCACAACAGGGTGGGGATAGGCCTGAGGGGGCTGGTGGGGCCAGGATCGCCCCCCCCCCCCAGATTAGCAGGACTTCAACATTAGCCCTATGGGAGTTGGGGACAAACACCTGGCTGGCCCCTAAACACCAGGCTGCCCCCACAGTCCACACTCAAAATGTTGAACCCGTGTGTCTACAAAGACTGTCTTCGGGCACAGAGTGCCCAGCCTCATTCTAACCTAATGGGATGCTCTTCTGGTATACAGAAGGCTGAGTCTGGCCCACAAATCGATCATTCCAGCACACATATGGCTCAATCAGGCCTGTACAAAGGACCCATGCTGGTCAACAGAGGGCTTCTGACTTCCAGATGGTCCTCGCTGGCCAACAGCGGCCCACTATCGCCACCTGCTGCTGTGTTTGGCCACTTGCTATGGCCACCTGCTGTTTGCTGTGTGGTAGCCCCTGAGACCGAATCCTGCATCAGTAACGGATAACGTGCAGCTCGTGCTCGTAATAGGTGAAGCTGATACGTCTCCTCCAATCCGCCATCAACATTGGCAGCGTTTTCGTCTTGCTCTGTTAGCTTGCTTATAGCACTGCCTAACATGTATTGAGAAATGTTTTATTTTGCTCATCTTACAGAGAGATGGAGGAGGCACTGATCATAGAAATATCCAAGTACCCTTGGCTGTATGACCTCAAACACGATAGTTACTATAGTTACATGTATAAAAAGAAAAAAACATGGGTCGACATAACGGCAGCCCTGGGCCTGTCCGCGACCAAGGGTGAGTGGCATATGGCGAGGGTTAAACAATTGCCAGATGTTGAACGAAAGGGAATGCTTCTAATTTGGTACACTTTGACTTTGCATTTGCCTTTCATTTCAAAGGCGCATATGTCCTATAATTTAATTATTTGTTCTGCTGCTTTAGTACCAGCCAACATAATCAAGCAATACAGCAGGCTGTGGGATAGCACCCACACCAATATTTGCAGACATTAATTGCCTTTTATTTCTTCTGCCTACAGTGAAAGCAACCATGGCCAAGTGGGCGTACCTGCGCGACGGGTACGTCCGCCGTCGGCGCAACGGCGGACGTACCCGTCACGCAAAGGAGGTCGCGCGGAAATGGCCATTTTATGGGCTGATGGAAGTGCTGATGACCAACGTCGGCCACGAACGAAGGTGATCAACTAAATTTCATTTTCAGCGTCCACCTTGTTCCTGATATCTATCAAGAATGTGACCTTTTCAGTCCGTGCACGCATCCCAGTTTTGTATACCGTGGTGACATTGCTTCCTGAGGTTATATTGAATTTCAATATCCTTTCCAAAGGCAGCTGTACTTTCAACGGATTTTGTCGGTTTCTTAAAGGGAATGGTTCACCTTTAACATGGGGTTTTGGACTGAGATTGCAGATTTGTAGAGCAGATCTACAAATGGGTTGTGGTGAAAGAATTACCTCCCTTTAAGTAATTTCGACACAGGACTAGCGGGCCCGGTTTCATGTCCGCTGTTCCGGGCCACGATCGGGACATGAACGCTCGCCGCCGGAGGCAGGTACACTCTCTGGCACGTATTCTCTGATCACGACGCCTCGTTAATATCCGCTCAGCCGCCCGGGCGACGCGGCGGCCCCTTGTCAGAGACTACTTGGCGTCAGGCGGAGCGGGGCGGAGCCAGAACGCCAGATGCTATCTACGATTTCTCGTGAAATAGAAAGATAAACTTACTTCTTTCTCCGCATATATCCATCAGTTGTCCAAACCAAAGTCGTATTCGTAGTTTTGAGCTCAAGATGCACCGTATGGTTGAATTTCAAGACAACTTTCAATGTGACCTATTCCCATTACCATTCGCCTTATGTTGCCAGTGGGGAGGACAGCCTGGCCTTCGAGGAGGCTGCCTTTGCCGTGGCGGCAGCAGAGCCAGGGCCGTCTGGGCTGCAGAGCCAGACGGCCGGCCTGGAAATGAGGACACATGAGGAGCAGTACAGTCGGTGGGTGTGCAATACTGCTTGGCATAACACGTTATAGAAACTGACATTGCAACTAAATTTGTTACGATAGAGGTGCCGATAATTATTGCTAAAATTACCGTTCACGCCTGGACCACTTGTCGCGTTTGATCCGCAAAAAAATAGTTAAGAATGACCTTCCTTTGTAGCGCATGCTTCCCGATTGCGACACACGTCTATATGTTGTATATCTTGTCAATGTGTTGATTATGTTTCCAATTTATTCAACTTTGATCACATCAAACCTGCACCCAGTCAAGTGATGACAGCATGGTTATAACGTCGGTGTGGCTATTTGCTAGGTCGTCTAGTGTGGCAGAAGACGAGGCAGTTGCCGGACCCGGCCAGGACGACCAGGGCGCCGCCACACCCGGGTTAGTTTTGTGGATGAGGTGCAGTTGAAATTTGCCGCTGTCGTTAATAATACGGGTACGAGGATGGATAGTGCTGACAGGGGAAGGAGGCACACGAGTATGGGTGCTGTGTCCTTTGGCAGGAGCTCTTGTCCAATTTTATATCCCATCTCATGTGGTTTTGTGGTTATCCCTCGTTTGTACTAGCAGTGCAAAATGGACTGCCCTCAGCAATAGCCCAGTCTTTATTGGATGTGTAATCGTCATGTGATATGCTGTAATTGTTTCGTCGACAGAACGCAGACCACCCCGGACTCGCTGCCGCGGGTCGTCGAATTCTTCGACAACCAGCAGTTCAACGTGTCATCGACGAGGTTTGTCCATTCTTTGTAGTGGCATCGACGAGGTTTGTCCATTAATTGTAGTGTCATCGACTAGGTTTGTCCATGCATTGTAGTGTCATCGACGATGTTTGTCCATTCATTGTAGTGTCATCGACGAGGTTTGTCCATTCATTGTAGTGTCATCGACGAGGTGTGTCCATTCATTGTAGTGTCATCGACGAGGTTTGTCCATTCATTGTAGTGTCATCGACTAGGTTTGTCCATGCATTGTAGTGTCATCGACGAGGTTTGTCCATTCATTGTAGTGTCATCGACGAGGTTTGTCCATTCATTGTAGTGTCATCGACGAGGTGTGTCCATTCATTGTAGTGTCATCGACGAGGTTTGTCCATTCATTGTAGTGTCATCGACGAGGTTTGCCCATTCATTGTAGTGTCATCGACGAGGTTTGTCCATTCATTGTAGTGTCATCGACGAGGTTTGTCCATCCATTGTAGTGTCATCGATGAGGTGTGTCCATTCATTGTAGTGTCATCGACGAGGTTTGTCCATTCATTGTAGTGTCATCGACGAGGTTTGCCCATTCATTGTAGTGTCATCGACGAGGTTTGTCCATTCATTGTAGTGTCATCGACGAGGTTTGTCCATCCATTGTAGTGTCATCGATGAGGTGTGTCCATTCATTGTAGTGTCATCGACGAGGTTTGTCCATCCATTGTAGTGTCATCGATGAGGTGTGTCCATTCATTGTAGTGTCATCGACGAGGTGTGTCCATTCATTGTAGTGTCCTTTATCAAACTATACTCAGCAGTAAAGTGTAGTACCCGTATCAGACGTGAGCGCAGATCCCGAAAACGGATCCCTGTTTCCGGTTCCGTGGAATCCGTATCCCTGGTTCACTGAGAGCGTAGACTTGCTTTCAAAATGTGTCGTCCAGCACTGTTTTGTACAGGAATCTACCGGGAGCCTAGGTTCTCCTCTCATAGTTTGGCGAGAGAGCCAGTTGCTGGTGAACGCTTCAAAGCGAGCGCGAGCAACACAGTCGTCATGTCCAGAATCTTCTTTCGTCCTAACTATTGTATTTTATCTTCCGCTCAGTGCGGCGGACTCCCAGGGGCAGCCAAGGAGCAGCGTTTGGCGCCGTCCATCTCCTGCGCCCAGCCGCGCCTCAACGCCGTCACCACGGCAACGGGAGTGCGGGACGCCCATGCCACCGGCGAAGCGGCAGCGGCTCTCCTCGTCCGGATACGCCGGCTTCCAGCAAGAGGTGCTGAAGCAAGAGGTGCTGAAGCAAGAGGTGCTGGAGCAAGAGGTGCTGGAACAAGAGGTGCTGAAGCAAGAGGTGCTGGAACAAGAGGTGCTGAAGCAAGAGGTGCTAGAACAAGAGGTGCTGGAGTTCATGCGATCCCGGCGAGTGCAACGTGATGCGGCCGACTCGTTCGGCGAGGTAGTGGCGCACGCGTTGCGGCGCATGCCAGAGTTCAAGGCAGGCACGGCTCGGCTGAAGATAATGCAGATTTTGTATGCGGATGAACAATATGACTGAACTGTAATTTTCGAATTTATTTTGTGAAGCTTCCAAATTGTGTGGGTTGTCATTAAATTCTGCTAGAAGTTTACAATTCATATTCAAATTTGTTCACACTTATTTCATACTTAAGTCAATCGGTTGCCAATTACCTATCTTTGTTTCATATTTTACCACAATGTGAGAGGGTTGCCTAAGTAAGTCGAAAATTACAACACAACTTGTCAACCCAGTTCCCAGTGCGCATTATGGCTGTGATCTTAAAGGGAATGTTTCAATTTGTATTTTTTATAATATTTTTTTTTTAGGGGAGTAACGGGTATAGTTATATATTTCACTCAAATCAGTGCATTCAAGTTATTCGCTATGTCAAGAACAATTTCACTCAAATCAGTGCATTCAAGTTATTCGCTATGTCAAGAACAATTTCACTCAAATCAGTGCATTAAAGTTATTCGCTATGTCAAGAACAATGTAGAAATGTACCTTACCTTTGTAGAAATGTACCTTACCAATGTACCTTTGTATTGGTTTTGAACTGAGATAGCCATTATCTTTAGCCGTTATTGAAATGTCGAAAATACTAAGATCATTTTCCCAAACTTGCCGTTTTTAAGCAATTTGATTTATAATTTGCAAAATGGGGTCTAGGCTAGTGCCGCCGCTGACTGGCTGACAGCCACTTTGTTAGCCAATCAGCGGCGGTATGTAGCTCAATACTGACGTCATCATCCCAAATTTACAAACTGAATTTGTATAAAGTTAAAGGGGAATAATTACCTTTTTCCACAAAAATGGAGTTAGCACTTGAAATCGCCAGACGAGACCAAAATATATTGTAAATTCATCACATTTTGCATGAAAGCTTTCCTACCGAAAGATATTTCAAGTTAAAGTTGATAAGCGTTCCACACTTTTAACGACCGGTACTTGCAAGTACTTTTGGTCCTCATCAAACTGCGGGCTTTTCCCGTATTGTTTTTTTTTTACGCAATGGAGTGGAAAATATATTGTGCGTTCTGCTTGTTGTGATTATATGCCCGGCGATCTTCTAAAACTAACAGCGATTGGAAAAAGTGGCAATAAAATCGGAAGCTCATCGATGCACATCAACGGCGGCATAGTTAGTGGTTGCGACCCTCAATTTTTGAAAATCGATTCATTTGTTTTCAACATTAGGAGTATTGTATAATTTGTCTGTGGCTGTATATAACACTGCTTTATATTATGAAAAATTCTAATTTTTCCCAAAAAAAACTAACAAACAATAACACAAAACTGGCAATTAAATCGGAAGCTCATCGATGCACATCGACGGCGACCTATTTAGTATCGGCGATTTGTTTACAAAGTCATTGTCATGCTTCTCGGCGCGCTTAACCATTGTGGCGAGTTGTTCCTGATTAGTATACCCAAGTCCCGTAGCAGGCTTTGTTAATGACGTCACTGGTGCCATTATTGTGTAGCATTGCAAAATATATCTGATTTTGAGTTGAAAACCAATTAAAGACTTATTCAAATTATTGTTTAAGTTTGAATTTTCTTGTTAATCATTATTAAAAGTATTGTATCACTGTGTTTCATAGTAGACACTTCAGAAACTTGTGACGTAATAATATTGTATCCAATATGCATTTCCCTCACCTTTTGCTATTGTGGCGCAGTGCCGAGTGCTTTGCGAATACTAGCTTGCCTGGGGTTCAATTCATTCCGCCCTTATTTTATTCGAGTTGGTATAGTTTGCATGTTATTATTATTCATGACCTATACTAATAGTCAGTCATGCATCACGGATGTTCACGGATTGCTTCACGGATCAGAGCGCTGCTCGAACGCACGCTAGTAGCGCTAGTAGCGCTAGTAGCGCTAGTAGCGCTTTCGTTCTCCATGGCAACCAGGCGTGAGCCAATGAAAAGCCAGAACGTATTCCCTTTCTGGCTTTTGCCTGGTTGACGCCTGGTTGTCATGGAGAACGAAAGCGCTACTAGCGCTACTAGCGTGTGTCCGAGCAGCGCTCAGTTTGATCGGAAACGTCACAGAGCCTCCAAAAATGCCGCACTCGATGTAAAAATGGTAGGGAAGGACGAATTTGTCAATGACCTTCATGAAGTACACAAGGTACTTGTTTTGTATTTTTTCCAAACTTACAACTTTTAATTTGGGAATAATTTTATTTAATTCTTAAATTTAAATAGAATAATTTTAAAACCATAACGGTAGCCTAAGAAATTGTTGCTAACAAAATCAAAAGGTCATTATTTCCCTTTAAGTGACTTTTCGAGAGAGAAAAATATCACCATCGTTTTCAGCAGCACTTACTTCATATTTTCGACTACAACCAGCGTATATTTGACAACTTTCAGAGAGATGGAACATTCCCTTTAACCCGGCATTGACTGGGGTCTCAGTCGAACGCCATTGACTGGGGGGGGGGGGGGGGGGGGGGGGGCGGGCGTTAAACGCCCCCCCCCCCCCGGTTATCTTCCGAACCAATGATCGCAGCGAGACGCACAAGGCGGCATTCGAAAGCTCTCAATGAGACAAATCTAAATCATGCTCACAAATTAAACAAGTGAGGTCAAATGTCAGGTCACGGTGAGGTCAAAGGTCAAAATCGGCGTATTTGAGTTTATGGGCCATGATTTCCATCCAAAGCCTTCGACTACGACCATGATCACCCAGTGCTGCCAAATGTATGATACACATCCCGCATGAGCTAAAGTGAGGGTTATTGGTCAAGGTCAGGTCACAAAAGGTCACTGTTCAAAATATCTACGAAAGTTTATGTATGAGATGGTTGTGTATGCATGGGCATAGGAACAAAGGGGTTGGCAGGGGGGGGGGCAGCCGTCCCCCAAACATTTTTTTTTTATTTTAACATTACGCCTATGGGCGTTGCATGGAAATAATCGACTTCAGAATGCTTCCGCCCCCCCCCCCCCCCCCCCCCCCCCCCCCCCCCCCCCCACTTGAACATAGTTCCTACGCCCCTGTGTGTATGTCATAATGATTAAATTAATATATCTTTGGATGATCATATTAGCATGGCAATATATTTTTATATATAAACAATGGCCGAATTAACAGAATCAAGCTTTCGTTTTCAAACATCTTCAAGATTTGTATTGTTCAAGATATTTCGGCCATTGTTAATATATATAAACAAAATATTGCTATGTTAATATGATTTACGAAAGTCATGCAACACATGTTTTATGAGTTGTTTTCCACGTATAAATCGATAGTGATAGTCATTTTACCACCTGACTTAATTTACGTGAAGTTAATGTCTAGTTCAGGTTAATGAAGGGTCAACATTTTTAATTGGTAAATATAAGTAAAAAAGGCAGGTTTCTAGACCAGTTTTGTCTCAGAAATACAGTGGTATCATTTATTTGTCTGTATCTGGTCAATAAAGGCCAAAAAACGCAATTTGTAAATATGGCGTCATGAGTTACCTATACTTTACATGCCATACATCAGTCAAAAATGGTGATATCATTCCGAAATTTCGTATAGTAGTTTCCGATGTGGTTCTGACATATTCCGTTTTTTTAAAAATATTTTGTGGGCACTTCCCCCAAATTTTTTATTTTATTTTGGGGGGTAAAAAAGCAAAATTTTCACAAATCCGAGATAGCCATGTTGTAGCCCTTGCCATTTGCTATCTTTTGCCATTTTTGGATTGCATTTTCTCAAAATATGGCATTTGTACGGTCTGTTACATTTTAGCTGATTTTGGTGTAAAACTCGTGTGTAGTGACGTCACTAAATTCGATATAACTCACAATTTTTTCGACCAAATTTATTTATTTTTCACAGAAGACGTAAACATGATTTAGAAGGTACCCAAGTTTCACGTTGATAGCGCCATTGGTTTTTGAGCTATTACGAAAATTCATCAGGGGGGGGGGGCGTTAAAGGGACTGTCCCATCTTTGTGAAAGTTGTCGAATCACACTTAATTATATGTCTACATGTCAGGCGAGGTCAGCTGAACATGTTCGTGAACTTTTTTCCCAAAAAAAATTGTTTATCTTGGAAGATATTCAACTTTTAGTTTTAAGCGGAAGTCATATGATTGTTTTTAATAACAGGGGAAATCCTTGTGCTGCAAATGTATGGCACAATTTTTTGCCGACATCTATTGCGCAGAAAAAGCGAATCATCCGGTGTCTAGATTGGCTTAGATTGCGAACCACCCGTATATCGAGAAATGAAGACGAAAATATTCCAAGGCTGACCTTAAAACAAGTCGACTATCATTACCAGTTGGCTAAAGAGACGACGCTGTCGGTTTAGAGTCCCTATTAAAATACACATGGGCCTTATTTTTTTTACAGATGTCAAAATCAACTAGAATATCTTTTTTATTAGATCATTGTGGTTATTTGAACTGCTACATACTTAATTTCAATGCCAAGCCAACAAAATGGCTATCTCAACTTAAATATAATGTTAAGGTGGGATAGTCCCTTTACCCCCCCCCCCCCCCCCCCCCCCCCCCAGTCCAATGGCGGGTTAATCATAACAACTGGGTTTCCATTGCTCAGATGTCATTTTCGACATGTCGTTGCTAGAATTGTTAGCCATTGCCCCGGGCGTGCCGTAGTGGCCAGCTTTAACATATTTGTGGAAAGGAATATATAGCGTGTTGATAGTTGTATAGTTCAGCCGTGTTAACTGCAGCATTTGCTCTCCCAAGTTAACATGTTATCCGAGGCCCCGGAATCATACATCAACCAACCGAATAAATGAGGGTCTATGAATTTATCAGCATTGTATTCGTGCTGCTAAAGGCAACCGAGTACTTCCGATTCGAACCTTGTTGAAATCCACAGGCACAACCATCAACCTCTTGATGTCGATCCCACTCTTGAAATAAGGTGAGGAACTTCAATTTTATGATAGATGCAAGAATTAACCAAATCTTCATCGCAATGCAAATCCAGAACGGCTGCAAGCGATATTATATTTCTGAAAACACGCGCCATGCCAAAATATAGATGCACACGTCAGCACATCACGAGTCCTTTCATCTAAGTCACATCCCCCGCCTGTGTCGCAAATATGCTGATCACTGCCCGCCCGGCACGCGAGTGGCGTGTGCGTGTGGCAAGCAAAACTATCCTCAACAGGCCAGGGGGTGGGAACATTGGACAATGCTAAACAAATCGTCTCTATCCAGCACGATCACAGCCCGTTAAGTTATGTTCTTACGTCGTGCACCGAATTAAAGATTCAGCACTGGGTCAATGAGAATCCACCGTTCACGAATTGAGCTCAAAACGGCGCTCGCAGCACACTAACTGGCCTTCGTGCTGTACAAACTTTACCCGCAAGCGCCACGAGGCCAAGAGATTCACAGCTCTGCCCACATAAAGGTCATTATTACACACACTGCTGCACAATACACAGTGAGAGCAGCCTCGATGTTTTCCTCTGGCCGGTCTGGAAGACTGCTGAGATCCTATTCCCGCCACGCGACATGACCTCGGCCGTCCGGCACGCGACATGACCTCGGCCGTCCGGCACGCGACATGACCTCGGCCGTCCCGCCACGCGACATGACCTTGGCCGTCCGGCACGCGACATGACCTCGGCCGTTCCGGCACGCGACATGACCTCGGCCGTCCCGCCACGCGACATGACCTCGGCCGTCCCGCCACGTCGCTCGGGTCACAGGACCAGCGGGCCCGCTGCTGAGGACTGGTTCTCCAGCTGAGCAGGCAGTCACAAGGCGAACATGTTACGGCACATGGACTTCTGCTTATCGTGCTGCTGCTTCAGATTGTGTCGACAGGTAATCAGCAGTTTCTCGATCGCCGGGTCTGTTGGCGACACGACAGAAACAAACATGATGAGGCGTCTATATTAAAGTGACGTGTTAAAGGAAATAGTTCACCTTCAACATGGGGTTTTGAACTGAAATAGCAGTTTTGTAGCCCGTGTTGAGAAATCCTTATCTGCAACTTTTCTTGGCTGAAAAGACTCCAGCCGAAGATATTTGACTTTTTGACGAAGGAATGCGGCGCATATATGATGTATCGTACCGTCTGAAAGTGCCAGCACTGCCATGGAGCATGCGCAGACCAATAACGCACACCATACAATCAATAATTTACGACCTTCTGGGCTGAATTGGCGCGATGTAGGACCATATTTTAAATGAAAAAAAAGAAACTATTAAAAATATAATACAATCTTGTTCTAAAAAATGTTCCGAAGGTGAACCATTTCCTTTAAAGGGACACTGTCTCTTTAATGTAAAATTTGATATGTTAGAGCAATCGCATGTGATTAACACTATGAAGTCCGTTTTTCAAAATTCGCGCCCAGTCACCCAATATCATCGTTCACAGTTCGGTTTTCTTCCAGCCAATGACCTTGACGAGTCTGCTCACCACTACGCACCAAAATCAATGAATTGCAGCGTTGTGCAACAATTGTAAATAGTGATATGTTTTGCTTAACCCTATTTGTAACAGGCTCCTGGCTGTTTGTAACGGGGGGGGCGGATTTCCCCCCCCCCCCGGAGATCGAGATCTACCCGGCCGATCTTTAAAAAAAAACGGCATATTATTCCCCTCAACACGATCTACATTTCTAAAAAATAAACATCCGAAATTTTTGATAGGAGGGCAACAGGGGGGGGGGGCAAAAACCACAATTTTTAGAGGTATTTGTGATCCAACACAGCTGTCATGTTTATCAACCGATTTTAACGCAACCAATGGGTATCGATAGAGAATGAATTGGAAATTAATGTGGCTGTGACTTTTTAAAATTAAAAAAATCTTAAGCGTGTGCAGGTCACTCAATATGGGGGTGAAGTAAATGCGTAATAAAATAATTTTGTGATAGTTTTTTTGATATATGAAATGGTCTGTTATTATGACATTAGACAAAACAGTTATTAAACATATTTTTTGCCATAGGCGGTACCAGGTCAATGGCAAAGACAGGTCAAATAGGGGAAAAATAGTAACCGCAGGCAAGTTGCTACCAGCACTATAAAAAGTTACTGATCGTAGATAGTTCCTTTTTGAATGTTGTACTTCATCATAGGCGTATCCAGGATCCAAACTGGGGAGGCGCAAGACCTTTTGATAGGTATAGTATCCGCTATTATGATACTAACTAGTCAACAGTGACTATTTCACCTACAACTTCAATTCACATTGCTTACCCCCCCCCCCCTTTTACCCTACCTGGACTCGCCTATTATCTTATATTCGTTCGTAGAGTACCCTGTGGTGCATGTTTCATCCGAAAACCGCAGTATATTATGTCATTGTAGGCCCATGCATCTGAGTTTCCTTGCAATAATATGGGCCCCTTTCTTCCATTCCTGAGCGCGCCTCTGCAAAAAAACTTAATTACCTCTCCTTGCCTCATATGTGCATCTATCATTATAAACTAACCGTCTATTGCGCCGTAATCGCTAGCATATCGTCATCACCATGCCAGTCACCCCCTGTTCATGTGCCTGCACACGCCCCTGCAACTCTATATGTAATAAATTATGCAAATAATGGAAGGAGAAGGTATCTTTTACACCTTGATAGCTATAAATGCCCCTTACATCGTTCTATTGGCTTCCCGCCAAGCATTGAATACTTCCTGGGAACCCCCCCCCCCCTTTACAAGCCCCTGAAACCGCCTCTGCCATGCAATTTTTATAATATTTCATTAACATCAACTAATTTGCACCTGTTGCAATCACCGTAAACCGATATAACTCCTTCATACTTGAGGCAGTTGGGAAGAAACCGTGAAGATCGCATTTCCGTATTATCGCCAAATGTCGCCGCATAACCCTCCCAAAAACGTGCCCTGGAACCGCCTCTGTTCAGGTTAAGAACGCAAAATTTGGACTCCATATGCGGAATTCAATTCTAGGAAAAGTCCCAAAATTCCATGGGTCTGGTCTTAGCCGTTCGTGAGATATCTGCGAAAAACATGAGTGGACGGAATCCCCCCCCCCCCCCTGTTACAAATAGGGTTAAAGGGAGATAATCACCTTTTGATTTTGTTAACAACAACTTATTTGGCTACCGTTAAATGTTGTGATCTATACATTTAACTTTAATAATTAATTTATTTAATAATAATACATTTAAGATAAATTTAAGATAAATAAAAAGATAAATTTAAGAATTAAATATAATGATTCCCTAATTCAAAGTTGGAAGTTTGGGAAAATTAATGATCGGTATTTTCCCTCCACTATTGGAAAGCGCAACATCTGACGCTTTTGCATCAATCAGCTCAACGTTGTTGAATGGGCACTTGTAAACAAATCGCCGACACTAAATAGGTCGCCGTAGTAAATTTAGCTTGGCACCGGTGCCAAGCTAAACTGTCAATGGACTTCTTTCAAATGATTGTTGATTGTTCATATAAACAAAAATTGGCACATATTCTCAAAAGATAAAGTGCATGAAACATATTGCATACCTTCATGATAAATAGCAATGCGTAGGGAGGCTAATTTACTGAATTCGTTATCGAGTATTTGCTGAGTACCCACCGATATAAGCGTGGATCGCTTATCAGTAGGAATCTGCCAATATCTTTCGGTAGCAATGTTTATATGCAAAATGTGATGAATGTACATCATATTTTGACCTCGTCTATTGATTGCAGGTGCTAACTCCATGTTTGTGGAAAAAGGTGATGATCTCCCCTAAAGCATTCTGTCGAAATTTGTAATGTCAGAAAACATTTCATGTCTTATTATGCCCGATTTAAGCTCAATAATTGGATAAAAAAAGATTACTTCCGAAGGGATAAGATTAATTCCGAAGGGATTTTGATTTTTCCAAAGGGATTTTGATTCCGACCGAGGTTTTTTGTGGCAATAACTCAAGTGCGCCAGATGCGCCAGATTCGTTTCATGTAGTTAACCCGCGAGTTACTGGGGTATATTTCATAACGCGACTTATTTCATAACGGGGGGGGCTATTTTTTGCCCCCCTCGGATCTCCGGAACTACTGGACCGAATGTTAAAATTAAAACGGCATTCGATAGCCCTGGGAAATTTATCGAGGGAAACAATATTGTTGACCTCGGGGTCACCGATGACGTCACAGGTCAGGTCAAGTACAAAATGTTTGACCGTGTCAAAAGGTCTCGATGGATGGAATTGTCGCACAAAATTGTGATATTGAACGCATAAGCTGTCGATAAATCGGTATCATTCATGTGTCCGACACTTCTAAGTACCTTTCTAAGGTGTTTGACTTTGGGTCAGGTCAAGGTCATCCGAGGTCACGAGGTCAAACTGCAGATTACAGTCATTAGGCGTTGTAAGTTGTAACACATGATTATGGGTTTGTTTTTCGTCTAGAACGCGAAAAATGACCTTAGAACATTGTTTGTTCCATATAAATAGAAGTAAAAAGCAAAAATGGAAAAGCGTTTTTATGCTGTGAGAGGTGGTCGATTTTTGTCATTTAAAGGTCATAACTCAGTCATGTTTGAAGATATGGACTTCAAATTTGGTATACATATTCACCGCACACGTCTCGATCACATATATTCCGGTTTTTGGATCATTCTGATTTTTTCCTGAAAATTTTGTTAAAAAAAAAAATGGATTTCTCAATTTTGAATTTAAAAAACTCAGAAATCCGAGATAGCAGTTTGATAGCCCAGTCTATTGTCAGTAATTTGATGCAAGACAATTGAGTTTATCTTAAACATCGTACCTTTGACAGCGTTTTCCGCAAACCATTATTTTGCAACAAAAACCGAAGAACATGACGTCACTCTGACGTCATTCCCGGTTGACCTATCATAGCCTCATATTTTTCCTTTTGCCAACATGTGTAGAATTGATGTGAGAGAAGGTACTGCAAGTTTGGTGACGATACCGGTGTTCGTTTAGGTGTTATTGCAAAATAACGGGAGGGGGGGGGGCAAAAAATAGTCCCCCCGTAAGTCGCGGGTTAACAGGAACCACAATGTATAAGTGCATTGCCGCCTCATCCAATTGTTGCAATAGCGTCAGCTGACGGTTGGTCAGATGCAGTTAACTGGAACAAACGCTTCCATAATCCATATATGTAGTGGTGCGTAGAAATCGTAAACAGTTTTTAGATTCTTATGAAAAATGAAATAAATGATTTTTTTGGGTGTATTTGTGCTGCTTGGGTAAGCCTTTGATGACCGTTAAAAATAATAAGTAGTCCTTAGGACTTGTTTAAGCCGTTTGTTTGCGACATCATCCGATAGAGGCCGTGTCCCCTCAAGTCAATGCAATGTCGGAGATTCACTAGTGAGAGGTTCAGAATGTGCAAGTATCGTGGGAAACGCTGCTAACAGTTCAGTCAGCACAGATATTTGAGCTTTTAACAATAATCATTGGGGTTTGAGATTTTTGGCGCAATCACTGGATGATGGCACATTTTTTTTTTTAAAATCATTAACAATTTATATTTATTGATTTATTGGATATGATTGATTTATTGGATATTATTGATTTATTGGATTATTGGACTGTCTAGTGTCTAAACAGATCACCTCCCACCCCTGTAATGACCCGTCCCTGCCGATGCTGTCAACCCCAACCCCGTGCCCCACACTGACCCTTCTCCGTCAGCAGCTCCCTGGCGTTCAGCAGACTCTGCTCCGCCTCCTCATACTCCCCAGCGCGGGAGTACGCCTGACCGCGCCGGAACAGGCACTTCTGGTTGTTGGGGCTGATCTCTGCCACCTCGTCACAGTACTCCAGAACCTTCTGTAAGTCGAACCGGTCTCCGCACTGCAGGAGAGCGGCTGCAATGGGAAAATGGATGAGGGGACGTCGGCAAAACGTAGTCAGAAGCAGACAAAAATCAGTTGTTTCGCATGTGAAAGATGACGTTCACATAAGTTTATAATCACAAGCCGTTGCTTGAATGTGATAGTTTCATACATAAGAGCAAGTCAAGATAGCGTCCCATGCATTTTCCAATTGACCCACACCATGTACCTATGTGCAATGTGCATATTCCCATTCGTTCATTTACCACGTATACATCAGTATTCAGTCATTAATTCATCTTATTAACTTCTACCCCGAGCTTGCTTTGGTATATTTTAGCAAAATTTCCATCAGAAAACAAATCAGATTCTTCTCGTTCACTCTACATATAGCCAAGTCTCGTGCCGATCCGATCGCTGCTGTCACCACCGTCTCACCGGTCAGATTGTTGTAGGTGTCCACCTTGAGCGTGTCGACGAGCTGCGTCAGCTCTTCTGTGAGCTCGCGCTGGCGCCGCTCCGTGTCGCGTCGCTGCTCGGCGTCACTCAGCATGGCCGGCAGCTTGACTGCGTGCTGGTCAATGCCGCGGATGTACAGCAGCGCCCTGGTCGGAGGGGATGTGTTATGGTACGGGGGCACGCAGCAGTGAGGTAAAGCAGCGCCCTCACAATAGGTACAGCAGCGCCCTGGGCAGACAGGGGTGGGAGGTGATCAGCAGCGCCCTGGTCAGACAGGGGTGGGAGGTGATCAGCAGCGCCCTTGTCAGACAGGGGTGGGAGGTGATCAGCAGCGCCCTGGTCAGACAGGGGTGGGAGGTGATCAGCAGCGCCCTGGCCGCCCTGGTCCTGGTCAGCAGCGCCCTGGTCCCTGGTCGCCCTGGTCAGCAGCGCCCTGGTCGGAGGGGTGTGTTATGGCACAGGGCACGCATCAGTGAGGGGTGCGGTAGCAGCGGTGGGGGAGGGGTAGCAGCGGCAGGGGAGGGGTAGCCGCGGTGGGGCAAGGAAGCAGTGAGGGGGGTGGGGCAGAAGCAGTGGAAACTGGAGAGATGGGACAGTAGGTGATACATGCCATACCCAGTGTGCAAGGACATCTGCATAACTGTCCATTGTGCTTCAGGCAAAAACATTAAGTTCTTGACTTTGACCTTGTGTTCAGATTCAGTTTTATCTTGGCACATCAACAATCAACAGTACACCTGCAGGGCCTGTTGTTATATTAATAGATGGGAGGAGAGAAAATTGCATGCCTGTGGTGCACTGCTGCCAGCTGGGTGCTACACTGCTCAACAGACCAGTTGATGCATACATAATAATAGCAATGGACTGTTTTCCTGGCCTGATGTTGCATCAGCTAAGTTGCCTGAGGCCTGTTCGCGGGGTCTGCGGCCGCCGCAGCTCCCGCTGCCAAGAGGCGGAGCTTAATTTGAACAACATTGAACACTTTTGCGGCCGCTGATGGCGTCCGATAAATGGCGTGTGTAGCGTTCGCAACGAATAGGCAATTTCATAGAAACCCTAAATGTTTTCCAAAACCACTCAACTACATGAATATCTACGAGTCACTACGACTTGTCATGTTTGGTCAAACAACCACCAGTGAGCTACGATATCAACAAAACAGTGCGCACCCTTTGTCGGACGCGCGCCATTTATGTCAAAGTTCTTTTGCGGCTGCTCCCGAGCAACCGCAGGAGCCGCAGAGAGTAGTCTCTCCTCTCGGATCTGCTCTTTCGTGATTGGCTGACGATTAATCCCCGCCCTTTTGGCCGCGGGAGCCGCGGCGGCCGCAGACGCCGTGAACACGCCTCTGGTTACACAGTTCATACAATTGAACATCATGCCTATGCAATGACACCAGAACACTATGCAGAACACTGTGGTGTCGTATGTGTGGTAAATTCAACTGTTGGTTAGAACACAACATAATATACATTGCACTTTCAATCACAAAACACCTCTACCATCAAACTTAACAGCACAATGGACCCATAGGACGAACTAACTTATGATAATTTCTTATGGCAAGCTTGAAGTCCTTCATCTTGAATGCAGCATTGCCATCTTGTTTATACTTGAGGGCAGTTGCATATTTGTTGTTTGCAGTGATTGGTGCAGCTGCCTCTGCCATTTCTGTGAACATGTAAAAGAAGATATCTAGCTCACCTGTAAACACCAAAAAGAGTATAGCTTAACTCAATAGAACAGTATGTTGTAGCCACACAACAGATGTTATCATGTCTACTGTCAAGTTCACTTCACAATATGGTGGTATGTTTGTTTGTTGGTTTATTTAGTAACACATCAGTGGCTTTCTCTGCTATAAATGCCTTTCTCATGGATTTTGCCTTTTATATTTATGTTGAGCAGAAGACCTCATTTAGAATAATCTACCACTCTGATAGACATGTCAAAATACCACCCTGTCCATACTCTTGAATTGATGGTGCATTGACGTTTTTTTTAGGGCATCTACACCATCAATACCATAACAAGTCTGGCATGCTTTTTGACATGTCTGACATTATGGTAGTTAACCTTCATACTAAAAGATTGGTCCTAAATGATGTGGGTTAGAAGCAAAATCATGATGCTAAATGATAGGAGTGGGGTATCTTAAATCAGTTGGGTTCACAAGAATCACATTGCAAAAAAAAACAGTCTGTATCTCCCTGATAAACACACAAAGCACCTGTTGTACCACAAGCTGCTGAAATGCCATCTTCATTGGAAGTATTCAAGAGGTCTTTGACAGATCCTCGGGGGGGCAAGCTCTTTCATTATCTTGAATAAGTAGGTAGGTGAGTAGGTAGCTTGTCAGATATTGTTCTTTTGACCTCACCAGTAGCAAGACTTGAACCCAGAACCCATGGAGTCCTATACTCCACCAACTGAGCTACCCAGACCGCTGAAGATTATCTGCAAATGGGTTTGGGAGGTGAAAGTGGATATGCATATATTGGTGCAGTGCCTTTTAAATGGAATGTGTTTCACCACACCATTTCTACAATGAAGCAAGACACACAGCAGAGGCACTTTACATATGGTCTGACCTTCTGATACATACTAACCTTATTTAGACTTTCCATGCTGTTAGAATGAAGATGATACCAACACATGGTGCTTTAGTGCTTCAGTATTGTTTGTTCTAATAGCATGTACATTCTGAGGTTAGGATGTGTCTGGGGTTACAGCAGTTTACGTTTACCCTATAGACAGACCAGGCAGGCTGAGGCTAAGCAGATTGTTGCTTTACCTGTATTAAATCAGTCCATTGTTAAACAAAACAAGTCTGCATTGTTTGTTATTTGCATACTTACCAGGTCTGAAAATCCCACTTGCTCTGTAATTTTTCAGAAAAACTGCTTTGCCTGCCCCTTTTATTTTATATCAATATAACAGTACCACGGTCATAGAATACACAGTAACAGAGATTTGACAGAGGAGCAATGGTCGGGTCGGTGCGGATTGTGGGCAGTGGAAGTCAGTTTGTGTGAAAACGACTATACTTGAGATATTTCAGGGGAAAAACTCTAAGGCTCCTTCAAGTTCAGCAAGATATTCCAAGCGTCAAGATCAGCAGCCAACTCAGTGCATGGACATTGATTAGTCCTGCTTTGCGCTGTGCCTTTCCGTTATATTTGTTTCCTCTGTCAATCAGGAAACTGATAAATACACATGGTCGCCGTGAACTCTAAGAAAACGTCTATCTTTGCCGAAGCCTAGCGTATTTGGGGAAAACGCCAGGCTCACACGATTTCTCGCTGAATTGTACTGTAGTTGCGTTCGTAGAAATCATTTATTCGAAGAAAGACAGCTTTTGCGCATTTTCACTGAGATTCACTGTAGTTCGTGCCGGTTCCTCTACGTAGAATAATGCTGCCAGTTGTATTTCTTACTGCACCCCTGGTGTTGGTTATAAAGCCCAGAGTAGGCAGTAGCCCAGATTACGCCAAGTTTTGTGAGAAACTAGTCCAAGTAAAACTAATTTCTTGTCTCTTAGCCATGACAATTTTGGTTTAAAGCCAAGATGTATTAAAAGGTTCACGCCTCTCCGTGTGCGATAGCTAGAATCTTTCCCATGTAATTCGTTTTGTGTCGGATAGATACCGGTAGCTTTCATTTGCTTTCTTTTGGGTACCGTTTCTTCTTTCTCTTGACCCCTGGGCCTATCGAGAACCCCTTTTGATATAGCTTCAACAGTGCATATCTGGATGTATTGATTTTTGTTGTCTTCTTTATTTCAAGCAACATGCTGAACGGCAGTCTTAGCAAATTTTGCCCTTTGGTTCGTAATGCTTACTTTCTGAAGCATGCACAAGCTGAAGCCTGTGGCATTATTCAGTCAAATGTAAGTTCCTTTTGCAAAACAATATACAACATTTATTGTTCCTCATGTGTAGGGTAAACAACTGGCATGTCATAATGGCAAATTTGCATGTTATTGGTTATATCAGTTGGGAAAACTAGGAGGCAATCAAAAAGTTGATTGAAGTGGGCAGAGCCCAGTATGCAAAACGTGGCAGGAACATCAACAAGATATTTGGGGTAGCCCAGATCCTGCCCTAAATGGGACAGCAAGCTGCCCCATTTGGAGCAGGATTTTCCCCTTTTTTCCTGAGGAGGAAGTTTTGGTCCTCAGTCAGCAAATACTTTTGACCGGGCGTGCAGTCGGGTATTCATTCACAATCACGTTTTATCTAGTATGGATTCCCTTTTGTTGACTGGGGGGGTCGTAATCACAATCACGTTTTATCTAGTGTGAATCAGTAAATTGTTACTTCTGCTCCAAAAAGTCAAAAGCTGCCCCAAAATTCCCAAAGCTGCCCCTAAATATACAATTCTGCCCCTAAATTAAAAAGCTTCCCCAAATTTTCAAAAGCTGCCCCAATTTTGATGTGTTGGTGCCAACCCTGCCCGACGAGATCTTGTTGAAACTTGCCACGTTTTGCATACTGGGGCGGAGTGATGCCCTAATATGGGCATGCAATCAATATTTTGATTGATTTTGGTACATAACCACACTGAAATGTGTCATGTACATCAAAAGAAAGCTTATGTACATCAGATTTGTGATGGAAAAGAAGAAAAAATTATTGATCTACCAAAAAAGTGTTGTTCCAGTATCCACCGATTGTCCTTGTCTTTCTGAATACAAATAACAAGTATTTTCTAAATTCATCAAATCGAGGTCATTTGTTATGCTTCCTAGTGAATTAATTATTTATCAGATGATTCCATTTTTATTAATTATTAATATTATCTGATTTCAGCTTTATTTTCCAGTATAACATTAACGTTAACATTAACATTATAACATTTTCAGTATAAGTTAACATAATCAATGAGGGAGTGAAAAATTCACAGTAAAACTGGGGAAAGAGTGAACAAATATTACCCACAGGGTGTCGTTTTCCCCCAAAATTTTGCAATCCTAGAACACTGGAGGAGCGTGTGAGTGAATTTCCTTGTATGGGTACCTATGTTGTGTGGAATACGTCTTCTAGTATTAAGTAGGGTAATTAGGTTCAGTTAAATAATCTCAATGTTCTTCTTGTAGCTGGGGCATTCCACAACAAATTGACAAAAACAAAGTACAAAATGACACCGTCATGTCACAGATTTTGACCAAAATTGGTATATGGGGTATCCTGGGGCACTAAAGCGAGCTGTGAAAGTTTTATTGCAAATCAAGCAGTGCTTCCGGAGATATTGCCTCAGGCATTTTTATAAGGTCACAGTGCAGGTCAATCTTTGTCAGCCCATATGGCGGGGAATTTATGAAGCAATATATATTTATTATATGTAATTAGAATGGCAATGCGCTGTTTTATAACATGGTGATGTTTATTTTTTCATTTTCAAAAATGGAAAAATTTAGTACGTTTTCGAAATTTTACAACTTTTTTGGATACCTTTTCTCAAACGTGCTTCTAATTTTTTGCTATGCTATTCTTACGTGCAAGGACGTGTCAATGTAGTGCACAAATAAAATTGAGGAATATTTGCCTCCAAATATATACAATTTTGCCATTTTGCATTCTATTTTATATATATAAAATATGTTATTTGCTAATAACTTTTGACTGAATAAAACTAGAATGGTACGGTAAACGTCATTTTGCTGTTCTCATCAAGACGAGTTGAATGCTCTGCAGCATGACCTCTTTCTGACATGTGACCTTCAGCATAGGTGGGCACCGTTACTTAAAAATATAACTTTTTTACTCTTTACTCCGTTACTTCAAAAAAGTAAATGGTTACTCAGTTACTTCAAAAAAGTAAATGGTTACTCCATTACATCGTTAAAAATATAATGGAAGTTACAGTTACTCCGTTACTCCATTACTTTTGTAAAACGAAGTGATATTAATTCCTAAAGAATGAAGATACATAAGTGAAACCGGTACCAATGTGTTTGTCTCGTCAAGACACGTCTCCCAATATGCAGCATGACCATCTTGGGTCACCACTTGACCTTGACCTGAGGTCAAATTTCTAAGTTGACCTAAACTGATCAACATGAATATATTTCGAAGCGCCTTGGCAAGACGAACACGATGGCGTCAAAATTATTGCCTTATCTTTCTTAGGTAAAAAGCTATTTGCGGAAAACTGTTTTGCCATAAATAGCCTGTTTGACCTTTGATCACCGCTGGAGCCTAAACTATTGACCTGAGCTCAAATGCCCATGGCGATTTCTTTGTTCAAGAGCATTCGATTGCTTTTTTCGATTGTTCCTAGCATCATAGTTATCGAGATATTTTGGGGTTTCTGGTGCAAAGTGATATGTTTTCTCTGCATATTTGACCCCATTTGACCTCGAAGATATTGACCTAGGGACTAGGGTCATGCAAATTTTGCAAAACAGAGTTATCTACATAACCTCCCTATCCTACAAATTTCGTTATTGTAGCTCTTATGGGGGGCGAGACCTTCGGGGATCCCCCCCCCCCCCCTCCAGTGCGTGTAATTATCAGAGGCTCACTACTCGTTACTCGGAGTTCGCCTTTATCATAAACTAGTGTCGCCAGCTTGCCGCCGGCCTATATCAGCTGACGAACATTGTCAACGTTTCGCGGCATCGGGATCGGGAGACAGCTACCTTTATCCCAGTCATTGCGCATTGTGCCGCATTAAAGGGAAATAATGACCTTTTTCCACAAAAATGGAGTTAGCACTTGAAATCGCCAGACGAGACCAAAATATATTGTAAATTCATCACATTTTGCATGAAAACTTTCCTACCGAAAGATATTTCAAGTTAAAGTTGATAAGCGTTCCACACTTTTAACGACCGGTACTTGCAAGTACTTTTGGTCCTCATCAAACTGCGGGCTTTCCCCGTATTGTTTTTTTACGCAATGGAGTGGAAAATATATTGTGCGTTTTGCTTGTTGTGATTACATGCCCGGCGATCTTCTAAAACTAACAGCGATTGGAAAAAGTGGCAATAAAATCGGAAGCTCATCGATGCACATCAACGGCGGCATAGTTAGTGGTTGCGACCCTCAATTTGTGAAAATCGATTCATTTGTTTTCAACATTAGGAGTATTGTATAATTTGTCTGTGGCTGTATATAACACTATGCTTTATATTATCATGGAAAATAATCATTTTTCCCCAAAAAACTAACAAACAATAACACAAAACTGGCAATTCAATCGGAAGCTCATCGATGCACATCGACGGCGATCTATTTAGCGTCGGCGATTTGTTTACAAAGTCATTGTCATGCTTCTCGGCGCACTTTACCATTGTGGCGAGTTGTTCCTGATTAGTATACCCAAGTCCCGTAGCAGGCTTTGTTAATGACGTCACTGGTGCCATTCTTGTGTAGCATTGCAAAATATATCTGATTTTGAGTTGAAAGCTAATTAAAGACTTATTCAAATTATTGTTTTTAAGTTTGAATTTTCTTGTTAATCATTATTAAAGGTATTTTATCACTGTATTTCATAGTAGTTGACACTTCAGAAACTTGTGACGTAATAATATTGTATCCAATATGCATTTCCCTCACCTTTTGCTATTGTGGCGCAGTGCCGAGTGCTTTGCGAATACTAGCTTGCCTGGGGTTCAATTCATTCCGCCCTTATTTTATTCGAGTTGGTATAGTTTGCATGTTGTTGTTATTCATGACTTATACTGATAGTCAGTCATGCATCACGGATGCTTCACGGATTGCTTCACGGATCAGAGCGCTGCTCGAACGCACGCTAGTAGCGCTTTCGTTCTCCATGGCAACCAGGCGTGAGCCAATGAAAAGCCAGAACGTATTCCCTTTCTGGCTTTTGATTGGCTGACGCCTGGTTGTCATGGAGAACGAAAGCGCTACTAGCGCTACTAGCGTGTGTCCGAGCAGCGTTCAGTTTGATCGGAAACATCACAGAGCCTCCAAAAATGCCGCATTCGATGTAATGGAAGGACGAATTTGTCAATGACCTTCATGAAGTACACAAGGTACTTGTTTTGTATTTTTTCCAAACTTACAACTTTGAATTTGGGAATAATTTTATTTAATTCTTAAATTTAAATAAAATAATTCTAAAACCATAACGGTAGCCTAATAAATTGTTGCTAACAAAATCAAAAGGTCATTATTTCCCTTTAAGCAACAGCCCAACAGGTACGATATTTGGCAGCCCTTTACACCATATGACATTTGATTTGTACGTGCGTAAGGCCTTGATTGTGCTGGTGCGAATAAACCCGGGCGTGAAGAGAAACATGTATAGGAAAAAGTAACGGAGTAACTGAGTAACGGACTAAAAGGTAACGAAGTAATGGACCACAAAAGTAACTTCCGTTACTCGGTCCGTTACTGTAACAAGAATGTAACGAGTCAGTTACTTAGTTACTAAAAAAGTAACTTCGTTAGTAACGGAGTAACGGAGTAACGGAGTAACGGTGTGCACACGTATGTGACCTTGACATTAACCCGCGCACTGCAGGGGCTTTGCGCCGAACACGAACTGCGGGGGGAGGGGTTTATTTCCCCCCCCCCTGCGATCTAAAAAAAACTACGCTTCGTAGCGAGAAGCGGAAAACGGCATTTGATAGCTACATGTTCTATCGAAAGTATTACAGTATTGTTTTAGGTCAGGTCAAAATTAAAGTCACCTGAGGTCATCAAAGGTCAAATTTTCCAGTTTTCCCCTGTTTTAGGACATCGCTCCAGAAATTCCTATATATCTCAGAAACTATGCTAGTTAGAAACAAACGGAAAAAAGCAAATGCCAGCGAGTGAAGTTTTCAATCGGTACGGTGTCCTCAAATTTGATCTCAGGTCAACATTTCAGGCTCCAGAGGTCAAAAAAGAAAAAGAATCCGTTTTTTTGCTAAATCGTTTTTCGCTATTCACTTTTTACTTAATCAAGATAACGGAAAACTGTTAACGCCATTGTGTTTATCTTGTCAAGGCGCTTCGAATGATATATATGGTGATCTTGTTAAGTTAACCTACCAAATTTGACCTCAGGTCAAGGTCAAGTGGTGACCCAAGTAGGGCATGTTGCATATGGGAAGACGTGTCTCGACGAGACAAACACATTGATGTCTGTTTCACTTCTCTATCTTCATTAGGTCGGGAGTTATTGACACAAACATGATGTTGACCTCGCATGACCTCAAATAACCCAATAGGGGTCACTGAACAAAACTTACACTTGGATCATCAATAATATCCTATAATAACATGATCCAGAAGTAATTGGACTAATATCATGCATATCCTTGAAATAGGAGCATTTGTATATTTCCCCATTGACTTATTATGGGGAGGGTACGAAATTGACCTGACCTTAGGTCACCGATATCAAAATTCCGAGATATACGAATTTTAAGTACTTATGCCCTCATGACATCCTGTAAGTTTCAAACTGATCGGTGAAAAACTCTGGCTTTGGCACAACTGCAAACATTTTTAGAGGTGGGGTCACTTGACCTGGTCTGGTGACCTGACCTGAGATGACCCGAGGTTATTTTTTTTCGAAGTGTGCGCAATTGATGTCCTAACAGGTGAGCCAAAACCCGGCGGCGCTGCGCGCCGCCGTTTTTTTCGCTATCTTTGAAAAACCTGCGGGGGGCGGAAATCACCCCCCCCCCCCTGCAGTGCGCGGGTTAAATTTCAAAGTTAGTATTTTTTTCAATTTTGAATATTTTTTGGATACCCAAGCCAAATTTATTTCATATTTTTTACTTTATTATTGTTTTAACAATAATAAAGTAAAACATATGAAATACATTTGAAATACATACATACATTACATTACACTTAAAAGTGTAAAGAAGTGTCGTTCAAACAAAAAATATAATTTCAAAAAAGAGTTTCAAAAAATATAATTGATGGTTATTTGTTTTAAAATAGCTAAATTTTTCCATTTTCTTTTCTTTTTGTGAAGTTGTTATTCCCCAACAGCCTTTGACTGAATAAAGATACAAAGGTAAAATTGACACAATTTTTTTATTTTCGTCAAGACGCGTTGAATGATATGCAGTATGACCTCTTTCTAACACTTGGTAACCTTCACCCAAGGGCAATGTCAAGGTTCATGGTTAGGTTTCCAATTGTTATGTGGCGATGTTATATATCCTAAAATGTGTCTTGTTGCGGTGCTTAACCCTCGCCCTACGGGGTCCTAAAACGACCCCCCCCCCCCCTGAGGTATGTCTTGCATAACTTTTTGGACATGCGGCGCATCTTACTGAAATTTTCATAGTAGCTAAGTATACAACAATTATATGTATGCTGTACAAATTTAATTGAAATTGGTTGAGAAATTTGGGAAATAATGATGTTTTGATGACGTCATATTGGTGGAAAAACTATAAATGTTTGCAAAGAATAGTAGAAAACAGAGTTTTGAAGCAAATTGCAAACGCAATTAAGCGCAGATATAAAATGTCATTTTCTTTAAAATGGCAATCTCGGATTTTCGAAATTTTGGGTTTTTGACCCCCAAAATGAAAAAAAAACTTTTTTTTTAAATCACCACAAAATCGAAATTTTCAAAGATGTTAAAAACACGGAATATATGTGAGAGAACTGAGTATGGACAATACTCAAACCAAATTTCAAAGAAATATCTCTATTTTTGACTGAGTGATGGCTCCTAAGTGTAAGAAATTCATGACGTCCTTTTTTCAATAACGTTTTTGGACCTTTTTTTAACCAGATACGAATAAATAATTACCTTTTCTGTATTTCTGAGACAAAACTGGTTTAGGAACATGCCTTTTTATTTACATTTATCAATTTCTCATTTTGAGATTTTCTGACAGAGCAAAATCGCTGTTCTGGACGTGGTCGAGCGAGGTCATGCACTTGACCTGGAAGGTCACTCGTTGACCCGAAACCTAAAAATTGCATACCTGTTAGATTACAAACATGACAGGCAACATATTGGTTCTTACCGCGTTGCTCTATGTTGCTTGGTTTGGAAGTTAACAGAGGGGAATTTTTAGCCCCCCCCCCCCCCCGTAGGGCGAAGGTGAAAAAAAACTCCCGTATGGCGAGGGTTAAATAACCCCTGATCGTCAATGGCAACTTTTTGAATTCATTTGAATTTGAATGTCGAATAGCAACTTCATAACTTCCTTCTAGGTGAAAAGAAAGCCCGAAAATGTCTCAGTTTGCTTTATAATTCATCACCGATCGCGCAATTATTTATTATTTTAATACCAATTAATTCCTATCTTCAAGACAAGTTCAAAGATATATAACATCGCCGTGTAGGTCAAATTTGGAAAGGTGACCTTGCGCCGTGACCTTGACCTTAGGTCAAGGTCATCAAATGTCAGAAAGAGATCATGCTGCACAGCAATCAACACGTCTTGATGATAACAACAAAATGACTTGTACCGTGTCCTTCTAGCTTTATTCAGTCAAAAGTTGTTAGCGAATAACTTATTTGTATATAAAATAGCTCATGTAAAATGACACAATTTGATATATTTGGAGGCAAATATCCATCAATTTTATTTGTGCACTTAATTGACACGTCCTTACACGTAAGAATAGCATAGCGAACAATTAGAAACACGTTTGGATAGTACGATAGTACAAATACTCGAACTTTGCTGCGTGGTCGTATTCCGCATCACAAGGCGGGAAGGGTGTTGTAGTGAGCGTTACTTAGCAGTTAGCATGGCCATGAGAAGTTACTTTGTGTTCATACGATTGTACAAATAAATTTGCATTACTCTTTATTTGAAAAGGTCTATTGTGGTATGTCGATTCGAATGCCAAAAGAATGTGATCAACCCTGAACCCAAGTCGGCAAAACAAAAATTGGGTACCTTTTAGGTCATATGGAGGCCCCTGGGGCTCCGGACCCGGAAGGCCCCCAGTGAAATTGTGAAATTAGCCCCCCCCCCCCCCATATTGGGAGGCTGAATCCGACAGTTGGAACGATATCCATATTTTTCCAATAACAAAAATAATTGCCTTATTGATGAATTTGTAGTTCCAATAAAATTGCATATTATATAGGGTAAACAACCATACTGCAGAGCATGACCTAACACTGAGCTGTTCATGCTATTGGTGATATAGTGTCAGTAGTCATGTCTACATCACCAATAGCGTGAAAAGTCTGGTGTCAGGGCGTGTCCAGCATCATGGTTGTTTGCCGTACACACATATGAATAACTTCAGAAGTCTGTGATACTTCTTGCATTCTTTTTAGTTTCCTTATACCTTCTACCTTGTTTTGTTTAGGAACAAACCCACCTGTTCAAACCAAGGTCATATAGACCTTGGATCAAGGTCATACATAGGTTCTGTGCAACTTTCTTTGCAACCAAAATTATTTGACATAGTGACTAGTGTAAGTTGGCCCTTGAAGAAGTGCACTGTGTTTTCAATTCAATAATTGATCTTGATGACTTGTGAAAACAAACAAAATGCATTATTCACTCTATAGAGCTGTATCATGATGTAAAGTAAACCTAAAACACTTGAAGACCTGATCAGACCTGAGCTGGCAGACCCTCTGTGTCAGGTCCAGAAGTACAGTGACAGTGTGGGCTGCTACAGTGACCTGACCTGACCTGACCTGACCTGCCCCCTGTATCATCAGCTCCGACGGTACAGCGACAGCATAGGCGGCTACACCCCGACGGAGGCAGTGGGCAGCGATGGTACCGAGATACGGCCCCAGTTCCCGGGAGCCACGGCCAGCTGGACCCACGACCTGGAGTTCGTCAACGCCGACCGCTACAACGGCATCCCCGTGTACCGCGTCATGGATCGCAACGGCAAGGTCATTCAGGCCAAGGACGAGCCCAAGGTCAGTGGGGAAGAGGTCATCATACGGGGCATTAGTGGCTTAGTTGGTTGAGATGAGGGGTGTTTTGCTCCGTGGTGAAAAGATCGACGGATCTGGAACTGACGATTGAGTCGGATCAAGTGTGGGTGATGAAACTCAGTGGGAAAGACA
>JAXIVJ010002233.1:47500-55000 GCA_036785665.1 Chirona hameri
CTTACCGTGGTGAACTGCGGCCACCCGACCCATCTGCCAGTGCCCACGGGGCACGTCTTTGTCAGCGAGAAGTACTATGTCACCCTCCCTGATATTTCTCCTCTCTCGCGTCCACTTTTGCCGAGCCTGGAGCGTAGGTAGGAACTCACGAACGAATCGTTTCCAAAACTGATCAGCCAAATACTGAGCCTGTCGCCAGCGTCGGCGGGAGAACGCGTCATTCTCCAAGAAGACACCCGGCGCGGAGGCGGCACCTCCACGCAGCAGAAGAAGGTGCGACGGAGTGATAGGCTCCAGATCATTACAATCTGTCGAGATATAGGTCAGCGGACGGGCATTCAAGATGCTCTCTACCTCACAAAATAGGGTGTGCAGAATCTCATCCGTCATTCTCTGCACTGGCATACTACGCCAAATCTGTCGGAATGTCCGAATTTGGCGCTCAGTCGCACCACTGAAGTGTGATGCCGTCGGCGGGTTGAATTCCCAGTGGATTTCTAGCTTCACCGACTCACCATGCAGCCTATCGCAGTCGATTGCGCTCAACGCCTCTCGAAGTTCCCGGTCTGCTCCGACCAGGTTCGTCCCCTGGTCGCTGATAATGTACCTGATCGCTCCCCTCCTCGCCGAGATCCTCCTAACAGCGTTTATGAGCGAATCAGACGTTAAAGAATCCAGCACCTCTAAATGCACCGCGCGCGTCACAAGACATGTACACATCAGACCAAACCGCTTTCTCTCGCTCCTGCCAGATCTGACGTAGACTGGTCCGAAAACATCTAATCCTACCTTCTCAAACGCGTTAGTCCCAGCCGTGACACGGCTCTCGGGAAGATCAGCCATCAGCTGCTCCTGAGGGCGGGACTTCACCTTTCTACACACTACACACGTCCTGATCATACTTCTGACATCAGAGCGCGCGCCTACAACCCAATACCTTTCTCTGAGTTTCCACAGCGTGTGGTCCCTTCCCTGATGACCTGCCGCGACATGCGCCTCTCGTAGGAGCAGCCGGGCCACGTGATGATGCCTCGGAACGATCACCGGATGCTTGGAGCGTTCTGAAAGCGAGGGCGAAAAACTCAAACGACCTCCCACGACCAAGAGTCCCTCCTTCATCAGGGGCCTGAGAGAGGCCAATGGACTGTCCCTTTTCACGTCCACGGGCCCATCAGAGACTCCACTTCCCTGATACTCTGGCAGACTCGTCTGCGAGTACCGCAGAATGGCCGTTTCGGCCTTCTGCACGTCGGACAACTCCAGAGCCACGCGCCACTCAGGCCTTCTCCACCGCAGACCCTTGCGCCGAGCCAAACAGAACCTCCGATAGGCACCCGATCTGATGACGTCAGAAAATCGATGAAACCAAGCAACTGCTCTCTTCAGCCTGTAGAATGAAGAGTAATGCTGCACCAAAGAATCAGAAGGGCTCTTCACTGCATCAACTAAACCGACCTGACAAACCTTCGAGACCTTCACCTCAGCCTCTGGCATCTCCGGACTCACTGGAGGCTCCTCCGGCCAGCTGTCCTTGTCCTGAGAGAGAAAGGCTGGTCCTTCCAGCCACGGTCCGAGACCCTCAGGAGGCGCGCCCCGAGAGCCGATATCTGCGGGATTGGACTTGGATGGAACGTAATTCCAATCGGACACATCAGAGGCGGAATGGATGAGCGAGAGTCTGTTCGCGACAAAGGTTTTGAACCTGGTGGTCCTGTTCCGAACAGAGCTCAGGACGATCATGCTGTCCGTCCAGAACTGGATACGATCGAAGTTGTTGTCCAGCTCCGTCACCAACATCTGCTTCACCCTTACGGCCAAGGCCGCTGAGGAGAGCTCCAGGCGCGGAATCGTCTGAACGAGGCGGGTCGGATTCAGGCGAGACTTTCCGAACACGAAACTCACCGCAATCCGGGTCCCACCGGCCTCGTCAGCTACTTCTCTCCTGAGGTAGGCCACCACCGAGTGTGCCAGCTCGCTAGCGTCGGCGAATACATGGAGCTCCGTACTCACGGTATCGCCAGGAGGTCCCGAAAATTCACGAGACAACCGAACACAGTCCAGCCTTCTGACACTCTCGAGCCACTCCTCCCACTCGCGCGCGAGCGGAGCCGGTATGACGTCATCCCATCCGCAAGCGGACACACACAACCGCTGCAGTATCGCCTTTCCTACCAGAGTCACGGGGGCAATTATCCCCAGCGGATCGAACACCGCACTCACCGTGGACAGGATCCCCCTGCGCGTGACTGGCTTCTCCTTGTCGCTGAACTCGAACCCAAAACTGTCATCCTCCACCTCCCACTTGAGGCCTAGTGTTTTCTCGGACAACATCCTATCCTTGTCAAGATCGAGACACTTCACGTTCTTTCCCCTGTCCTCCTGCGGTATGCACCTTAGAAACTCCACACTGTTGCTAGCGAACTTACGCAGGTTGAAGGCACCCCTAGCACACAGATCCTTCAACTCACGAGCCAGCTGGTCTGCAGCCTCAAGCGACGCCGTTGCCAAGGCAACGTCATCCACATAGCTGTGTCTCAGCAGGGCCTTGGCTGCTTCGGGATACTGATCGGCCCCATCCTTGGCACAGCACTCGAGCGCCAGGGAGGCGACGCTGCTACTCGACACGGCTCCAAAGACATGTGAACGCATCTTCCAGATCTCTACTGCTCCATCGACATCATTGCCTTCGAACCAAAGAAAACGCAGTAGGTCTGAGTCAGACTCGGGAACATGGACCCGGTGATACATAGCCTCGATGTCGCAGGTGAAGGCGATAGGGCCATCACGGAACCGGCTGAGTACCCCTACTAACGAGTTTGTCAAGTTCGGGCCTCCCTTCAGCAAGTCATTCAAACTCACACCAGCTGACCGCGCCGCACAATCGAAAACTACCCGTAGTTTTCCCTTGGCAGCCTCATGCACGCCGTGGTGCGGAATATACCAGACGAGCTGGCGGTCAACCTCCTCAGGAGGCACCCTGACGGCGTACCCATCCCTCTTCAACGATTGAATGACCGTCCTATACGACTCGAAGTACGCTGGGTCCCTCCGAAACCTGCTCCTCTGGGACTCGAAGCGCCGCTTCGCAGAAAGGAAGCTGTCGGGAACCGCGCTCACCTCCACCCTGGGCAGGGCCATCTCGTAGTGGCCATCCCCGTCCTTCCGAACAGTAGCCTTGACCTCCTCCAGCCACTCTCTGTCGCAGACGGAGAGACCGGTCGACTCCTCGCATGAATCCCTGAACTCATGCTCGTACAACCTGTTGAACATCTCCACCACCGAGTCCTCGTCTCTCTGCTGGGAATCAACCCTAAGAAGGTTGATTAAACACCGCCTGCTACCGCCTGCACTGGTGGCTCTCATGCCGATGACGTACCAACCAAGGCAGGTCCTCACGCCCACAGGTCCACAGCCCTGCTCCGGCGACCGGACCTCCAGCGCCACCACGAGATTGGCGGCATTGGAGCCAATCATGAGCTCCACCGGCGCTCCCACCTCATGCACCGGCAGATCGGTCAAGTGCGGCCACTGTTTCAAGTCCTCTGGTCGACACCGGTCACGCTCAGAGACTGGAATTCGGTCCAGAGTGAACATCGGCGGGAGAGAAAAGGTGTCACTGGATGTGATGGGACCAACCTTCACACCATTGACCACCGTGGACCTCACCTCTCTACCCTCGCTGGCAACAGTGTCAATGGTGATCGTAGTTTCCTTTCTCTCGAGGCCCAGTCGGCTAGCCAAACCGACGGTGAGGAAGCATCCTGAGCTTCCCCTGATCGAGGAACGCATTTGTCAGAATCTCCTTTCCACCAAGTCCCTTTACCCTGACTGGCACCACTGGCATCATGGTGTAGCCCGCTTCGCGGACTGGTTGAATACCCACGCCCGCACTCACCACAGTGGTTCTCTGCCTGCGGAGCGGCCGAAATCCCCGGCTCCGCAGTCCTAGCCTGAGTGGTCTGGTGAAGCAAAGTGGCGTGCCGACCACCGCAAGTCTGACAATTCAGTCTGTTTTGGCAGAAGCGGGCTCGATGGCCGGGCTTCAGGCACCCAAAACACAGTTGCCTTTCGGTAACGAACGCCTTTCTCTCATCGTACGATTTGTACCGTAGTTTCTCGCATGAGTCGAGGTGGTGACCTCCCCTGCAGAACAAGCAGCTCTGCCCGGCACCATTGAAGGTGACCGCGTTCACCCTCTGGCTGCTGCCACGCCCGTCAGCTTGCCTTGAAACTGGGTGACCCTGATCACTCATCTTGGATACGCCAAAGAGTGGATTCTTCAGGATTCTCACCTCCTGTTGAAGAAATCGAACCAGGTCCCTTAACTCCACCGTGCCACCTTCCCTTCTCATTAACCTGTCCGCCTCTCGGATCCACCGATCCCTTAGGTGTGCTGGGAGCCTTTGCACGACCTCCCTTAAGGTCCTGGGGTGCTCCAGTTCTCCCTTGTCGACATCTGTCATCACGTTCTGGATCTCTGACAGAGTCAACACCAAACGGTCGAGACCCTCCACGTCGCCAGGAGGAATCCTCGGCCACGAGCGCAGCCGATCTCCGTAGGACTCGATCAGCCTGTGGACGTTGCCGTATCGCTGCTCCAGCAGCCGACGCGCCTCCTCGTAGCCCTCCTCTCCTAGAGAGAGGCAGCTGTGGACAACCTGACGCGGCTTACCCCTAGTGAATTGGAACAAGTAGTAGAGGAGTTCCGATTTGTCCTGGGTCTTTGTCGCGATCCTAGCTTCGAAAGCCTTTATGAATAGCCGATAATCCTGGACGTTGCCAGCGAATGGAGTTAACTCAGTGGGGGAAGGAGAAACCGCTGGACATGAGCCGCCAAGACCTCAGAACCAGAAACCCCACCAGAAGAAGTGACATCTGGGCTTACCTGCCTCTGCTCGACTGGGACAGCATGCCCCATCTCGGCTAGCTTCATCTCCAAGTCCAACTGCTCCCTCCTAGCCTTAATGTGGATCTCCTCCTTCTCAGAATGGGCCCTCAGCTCAACAGCTCTCTCGTCTAGGGCCGCACGCTCCTTGAGAATTCTAAGTTTAGTCATCAGGACCATGCGGTCATCTGGCCCTGCATGTGGAGTCTCTATCTTTGTAGCCACAACTGTGTCCTGTCCGTGTTTCTCTACAGCCTTACCCTTCTCCTTGAGAATTGCCGCCCACAACCTATCAATTAATTCAGCCTTCTTCCCGGTGGTGTCTCGCCCCCCTTGCTGCTAACTCCTTCTGCAAATCCTCTACCTTCAACTTACCAAGCTCTTCCTTTGAGTCCATGTCTTATCACTATCAGGTCTTTATCCACAACAGAAATATCAGAGCCAGCAAGAAGTATCAATAAAAGAAAGAAAAAATATATGGGGGAAAGCTGCGAATGTTGGGTTAAGTGCAAGATTCCGCTAGCGACACAGCCTAGGCAACAGGCACTTCATATGAGGCACTTACACATCATAGATACAGCTTACACATCCTACCTTTAACCAATACACACATTTACAATGAAAACAATGACACTTTATTTGTATGTTGTTTTATGTTTTAAAATACAATACACACACACATCACCCTTACTCCCACCGTTCCTCCCTTTTGTCTCCTCAGACTCCCAAAACAGCTTCGCCGGCACGGCCGGTTGTACCACCTCCTCTTCTCCCTCACCTCAGAACTGGAGCTCCTTGGAGCTCTGATGAACTCTGAAGCAGGAGTCCGATGAGACTCTGAAGCAGGAGTCCGATGAGACTCTGAAGCAGGAGTCCGATGAGACCCCGAAGCAGGAGTCCGATGAGACCCCGAAGCAGGAGTCCGATGAGACTCAGAAGCAGGAGTCTGACAAGACTCCGAAGCAGGAGTCTGATGAGACTCCGAAGCAGGAGTCCGATGAGACTGACAGGACTTGATCCTCTGATGAAACTGTAGCCGCCACCTCGCTCACTTCGCCACCAAAAGACCAAGATGATCACCAGTACCGCCTATATTCAGTACTCAAGGTTTCTGCACGGAACATAAAACAGACGTAAGCATCTTACAGTGGTCGTACATCGCAATACGGGGGGAGGGGGGACACCAACAGCCAGGTTAGCATTCCTTCATCCGACCACCAACTCATCTCATAGGTACGCCCGCAGCGGGTGTCACAGCGGGTTCATAGGCCAAGTCAACACGCGTATAGGCTTAAACACTCGATTTTAGGAACATATTAGAAAGAAAATCGTACCATCAGAATGGCGTCCGGCGACGTTCAAGACGACGACTCTCCAAGACTCCAAGCCAACAGATCGTCCGAGCCTCCAATCTCCAAAACCGCAGAACGGCCAAACTTCCGTCTCCAAGCCACCAAAAAACTACAGAACGGCCAAGCTTCTAGGTCTCCAGACCTCCAAATCATACAACGGCCAAGCTTCCAAGTATCCCTGCAGAAATAAACCAGTTTATACATATATGGCGCAGCAAAAGGCAACAATTGCGCGAGAAACCATGGACATTTACGCCATTACGAACATCATCTAGCAGTGAACACCCAAATTCAGTCAGATAATCGAACGGATATGATAGATAACATTCGACACGAATCGGAAACAATTTTCAACAGTAAATTCAAATTACTTACGACAGTATACCACCAAGACACGCGCCATTCCAAACCAAGCATGGCAGTGAAAAACCGATAGTGAAACGAAGCGACAAAGCCTCCGATTCCCACGTCCAGTCCGGGCGCAGCCGGAGTCCCGATAAAATAACAGTGTCCTCAAAATTCACGAATATAATTTTACAAAATATAATAACTCATCTCCTAGGGCAGATACCTAATATTACAACCGAAAACAACCGATAAAGTCAATGTTGACATCACTATATCGCCTTACTGCGAAATAACAACCGATACCACAAAAATATGGCTATAAACCCGCAATTCGCAACGATTTACAACATTTTACATTCACATTTCTACATTTCAAATTGAAAACCACTTTTATCGTTAAATCTGTCGTATAAGCCCCTATCGGCCCAGAAAATACAGCGGGTAGCGGCACCCCTTGAAAGGTACTGCCATCTATCGGTCGACATAAGTAAAAAACGGCAAGATAGATGTCGCGGGGATCGACCATCGTCCCCCAAAATAGGACAGCGCAGGGTTATACGAACGGACAGCGCCTACAATATATATATATATATATATATATATATATATATATATATATATATATATATATATATATATATATATATATATATATATATATATATATATATATATATATATATATATATATATATATATATATATATATATATATATATATATATATATATATATATATATATATATATATATATATATATATATATATATATATATATATATATATATATATATATATATATATATATATATATATATATATATATATATATATATATATATATATCTATCTATCTATCTATCTATCTATCTATCTATCTATCTATCTATCTATCTATCTATCTATCTATCTAT
>JAXIVJ010002233.1:60000-114737 GCA_036785665.1 Chirona hameri
CACAGTTCCACTACTGCAGACCTAACACTAGTTAAAGCCATGAGATCAGCTGTCGCTCTGGCGCTGCCGCCTGGTCTGCTCTGGCGCTGCTGCCTGGCCTGCTCTGGCGCTGCTGCCTGGCCTGCTCTGGCGCTGCTGCCTGACCTGCTCTGGCGCTGCCACCTGGCCTGCTCTGGCGCTGCCGCCTGACCTGCTCTGGCGCTGCTGCCTGACCTGCTCTGGCGCTGCTGCCTGACCTGCTCTGGCGCTGCTGCCTGACCTGCTCTGGCGCTGCTGCCTGACCTGCTCTGGCGGTGCTGCCTGACCTGCTCTGACGCTGCTGCCTGACCTGCTCTGGCGCTGCTGCCTGGCCTGCTCTGGCGCTGCTGCCTGACCTGCTCTGGCGCTGCTGCCTGGCCTGCTCTGGCGCTGCTGCCTGGTCTGCTCTGGCGCTGCTGCCTGGTCTGCTCTGGCGCTGCCGCCTGGCCTGCTCTGGCGCTGCTGCCTGACCTGCTCTGGCGCTGCTGCCTGACCTGCTCTGGCGCTGCTGCCTGACCTGCTCTGGCGCTGCTGCCTGACCTGCTCTGGCGCTGCTGCCTGGCCTGCTCTGGCGCTGCTGCCTGACCTGCTCTGGCTCTGCTGCCTGACCTGCTCTGGCGCTGCTGCCTGACCTGCTCTGGCGCTGCTGCCTGACCTGCTCTGGCGCTGCTGCCTGGCCTGCTCTGGCGCTGCTGCCTGACCTGCTCTGGCGCTGCTGCCTGGCCTTTTCTCTCCCTGCTGCCTGACCTGCTCTGGCGCTGCTGCCTGGCCTGCTCTGGCGCTGCTGCCTGACCTGCTCTGGCGCTGCTGCCTGACCTGCTCTGGCGCTGCTGCCTGACCTGCTCTGGCGCTGCTGCCTGGCCTGCTCTGGCGCTGCTGCCTGACCTGCTCTGGCGCTGCTGCCTGACCTGTTCTGGCGCTGCTGCCTGGCCTGCTCTGGCGCTGCTGCCTGACCTGCTCTGGCGCTGCCGCCTGGCCTGCTCTGGTGCTGCTGCCTGGCCTGTTCTGGCACTGCTGCCTGACCTGCTCTGGCACTGCTGCCTGACCTGCTCTGGCACCTCTCAGTGTCTCGTCTGCTCTAGGTATCTGCTATCACCCGCGTCCCGCCCTCCGCAGGCGTGCTGATGTACCGGGGCTACAGCCTGGATCAGTTCATGAACCAGTGTTACGGTAACGAGATGGACGACAGCAAAGGCCGGCAGATGCCCATCCACTACGGCTCTCCGGCGCACAACTTCTGTACCATCTCCTCACCACTGGCCACGCAGATGCCACAAGGTAGGGATGCTCAATAGAGACGGGACGAAAGGCCCCAATGTTTAGCATGGTTAAAGAGGAATCCTCCAATGGAAGAATCGATTCATCTCTGTGCGTTTTATCGCAGATACAGTTTGTTTATGATTATGAATTTCAAAAGAATTAGCATTTATGTATTTTTTTAACGATTGAAGCATTGCACCCGTGGTGCAATTTATTAAAAGCTATCCTACCATGCCACGCTGACTTAATGACTTGTGAAGTTACCGCTTTATGTATATATTACACTGAATGACCACGTGAGGCGGCACCACTGACTGCACCGCACCCCTGCCTCGTGCTCCACCCCAGCCGTAGGCACGGCGTACGCGTTCAAGCGGAGTCAAGAGGACCGCTGCGTGATCTGCTACTTCGGTGAGGGCAGTTCCAGCGAGGGAGACGCCCACGCCGCCTTCAACTTCGCCGCCGTGCTTGATGTGCCCATCATCTTCTTCTGGTAAGCCGGCCACGGGAGTAGGCCGGACAAATACTAAATGTGCTTGGAGATATGGTCACAGTTAGAGAGTCAGAGTTAGTATGTGTGCAGTGAGAGGAGGCAACACTCTGAGCAGTGTATCTAGCCAATTTGGCATGTCCTCGCATCAAGGTCGAAGTGTTTTACTAGGCGCAACGCACGGTTGGAGGGCATATACTGTTTTGTGTCGTCACGCTTACGATAGTTGGAGTTTTTAATTTTTCATTGAATGGAGCTGGGAATCAACAGTTATTGTCCGTCCTGTTTCACTTGTTTGTTCTGGGCGCCATATAGCCTAGTAGCTGTGGTGTCCTTAAACCCAAATAATCGTCATCATCACTTGTTCGTGTCTACTGTATGATCATTGATCAATGGTCTTGGACAGTTGATAATAATACGTATGTGTACTGCAGCTGATACTATACGAAATTTACTTAACATTGCGTCGTATTTCTTTTTTTCTCCCGTGAAGTCCGCTTCATTCTTGACGTGTCCCACTTCGATATATCGATAGATGTGTTGTCATGACTCTCCGACCCCCCCCCCCCCTCCCCCTCACTCACTCGTCAACTGCCTCTCCGCAGCCGCAACAACGGCTACGCCATCTCAACTCCCACGCATGAGCAGTACCGCGGTGACGGTATCGCCGGGCGCGGCCCCGCCTACGGCATCGCCTCGATCCGTGTGGACGGAAACGACACCCTGGCCGTGTACAACGCCACGGTGGCGGCGAGGAAGATGGCCATCAGCCAGAACAAGCCCGTGCTGATTGAGGCCATGACCTACCGGTGGGTGACGGAGGAGGGACGGGATAGCGTGCCGTTTGTGACGGCAGAGGGACGGGAGAGCCTGCCGTGTGTGACGGAGGAGGGACGGGAGAGCGTGCCGTTTGTGACGGCAGAGGGACGGGAGAGCGTGCCGTTTGTGACGGCAGAGGGACGGGAGAGCGTGCCGTTTGTGACGGAGGAGGGACGGGAGAGCGTGCCGTTTGTGACGGAGGAGGGACGGGAGAGCGTGCCGTTTGTGACGGAGGAGGGACGGGAGAGCGTGCCGTTTGTGACGGAGGAGGGACGGGAGAGCGTGCCGTTTGTGACGGAGGAGGGACGGCAGAGCGTGCTGTTTGTGACGGAGGAGGGACGGGAGAGCGTGCCGTTTGTGACGGAGGAGGGACGGCAGAGCGTGCCGTTTGTGACGGAGGAGGGACGGCAGAGCGTGCCGTTTGTGACGGCAGAACGGAGAGCGTGCCGTTTGTGACGGAGGAGGGACGGCAGAGCGTGCCGTTTGTGACGGCAGAGGGACGGGAGAGCGTGCCTTTTGTGACGGAGGAGGGACGGGAGAGCGTGCCGTTTGTGACGGCAGAACGGAGAGCGTGCCGTTTGTGACGGAGGAGGGACGGCAGAGCTTGCTGTTTGTGACGGAGGAGGGACGGGAGAGCGTGCCGTTTGTGACGGAGGAGGGACGGGAGAGCGTGCCGTTTGTGACGGAGGAGGGACGGGAGAGCGTGCCGTTTGTGACGGAGGAGGGACGGCAGAGCGTGCTGTTTGTGACGGAGGAGGGACGGGAGAGCGTGCCGTTTATGACGGAGGAGGGACGGCAGAGCTTGCTGTTTGTGACGGAGGAGGGACGGGAGAGCGAGCCGTTTGTGACGGAGGAGAGACGGGAGAGCGTGCCGTTTGTGACGCAGGAAGGACGGCAGAGCGTGCCGTTTGTGACGGAGGAGAGAGGGGAGAGCGTGCCGTTTGTGACGGCAGAGGGACGGGAGAGCGTGCCGTTTGTGACGGCAGAACGGGAGGGCGTGCCGTTTGTGACGGAGGAGGGACGGGAGAGCGTGCCGTTTGTGACGGAGGAGAGAGGCGACACAAGTTGGCGGTGTGCTTGAGATGTGTGGTTGGGGTGACGGAGGAGGGAGGGAGGTTTGGAGGAGATGTGGAGGTGGAGGTGGTGGAGCGCGTATGGGACTCAGCAGGGTAATGAAATGTGTTTGTAGGCCATAAGAAATTGTACGGATTTTTAGTTAGCCTTACATTCTGTCAGAGTATTCTGTCTAGAAGGTGGCGGCACCATACGGTTAGAAATTACACTAGTGATGATCAAAGCATCTCTTCTAGTGATATCATCATCTCCTAGTGATGATCCCTTATCTCTGATGGCATCGCTCATGACCAACCCAAACATTCTCAAAACGCCGATCTCACACCGTGTCACTCAGCGAAATTGACACATCATCTCCACCTCACCCGCACACCCCGTCTCGGTTCTCGGTGCCCCCAGGATCGGACACCACAGCACATCCGACGACAGCTCCGCCTACCGGTCGGTGGACGAAGTGCGCTACTGGGACACCACCGACCACCCTATCGCCCGCATGCGCCTCTACCTCTCACACAAGGGACTCTGGGACGAGCAGAAGGAGCGCGACTGGAAAAACTCGGCCAAGAAACAGGTACGTTTGTGCCTCGTGTCGCGCGGGTTGGTGCGCCCTGCCTTCTTGTAATCTTGTCTGCGCCTATATCGGCACTGTTCTTGTTCGATCATTTCCTCCCGTGTACTTTAGCGATGCGATGCGATGCTTTGGCTGAAGCTTTCTCGATCCGGTATTGTAAGCTACCTTGAAAGATGCCCTAACTCAGATGGTCGATTCCGCGGACTACTGCGTTCACACTTGTCGTTTCGTGCATTCGTCTCCAGAACTCCACTTCCTACCAGTACTATTTACAAGTCAACTACTTGTTTTGTGGCTACGGCCCAGCCGATTTAGCCAGTACCGCATCTGTCCTGCCTGCCTGCGTTTTATTGACCAGTCCCCGCTGCTCTGTCCAGGTGATGGAGGCGTTCCAGGGCGCATCTGTCCTGCCTGCCTGCGTTGTACTGACCAGTCCCCGCTGCTCTGTCCAGGTGATGGAGGCGTTCCAGGGCGCATCTGTCCTGCCTGCCTGCGTTGTACTGACCAGTACCCGCTGCTCTGTCCAGGTGATGGAGGCGTTCCAGGGCGCATCTGTCCTGCCTGCCTGCGTTGTATTGACCAGTACCCGCTGCTCTGTCCAGGTGATGGTGGCGTTCCAGGCCGCATCTGTCCTGCCTGCCTGCGTTGTACTGACCAGTACCCGCTGCTCTGTCCAGGTGATGGAGGCGTTCCAGGGCGCATCTGTCCTGCCTGCCTGCGTTGTACTGACCAGTCCCCGCTGCTCTGTCCAGGTGATGGAGGCGTTCCAGGGCGCATCTGTCCTGCCTGCCTGCGTTGTACTGACCAGTCCCCGCTGCTCTGTCCAGGTGATGGAGGCGTTCCAGGGCGCATCTGTCCTGCCTGCCTGCGTTGTATTGACCAGTACCCGCTGCTCTGTCCAGGTGATGGTGGCGTTCCAGGCCGCATCTGTCCTGCCTGCCTGCGTTGTACTGACCAGTACCCGCTGCTCTGTCCAGGTGATGGTGGCGTTCCAGAAGGCTGAGAAGCGTCCGATCGCCAGCTGGGAGAACGTGTTCACCGACGTGTACCAGGAGATGCCGCCTCACCTCGAGTGAGTACGATGTCCCTCGGGAGTGGCCGGTGAAGGGAAGACCTATCTGTCGTAAAGCCCCATTGTATTGTCCTGCGGTGGCCGGCCTCGCCGCCGACGCTCCGCGGACCACGGCTACAGACAGCGGTTCATCGGCCACTGAGCGGCCGGGGCGCACACGCCGCGCTAAGTGCGATTTTGTTATGCTCGCTTTGTCATGAACATAGGGCTAGTCACATGAGTCATTGTGATATTCTTTCGGGAGGGCTAGTCACATGAGTCATTGTGATATTCTTTCGGGAGGGCTAGTCACATGAGTCATTGTGATATTCTTTCGGGAGGGCTAGTCACATGCGACATTGTGATATTCTTTCGGGAGGGCTGGTCACATGAGTCATTGTGATATTCTTTCGGGAGGGCTGGTCACATGAGTCATTGTGATATTCTTTCGGGAGGGCTGGTCACATGAGTCATTGTGATATTCCTTCGGGAGGGCTTAGTCACATGAGACATAGTGATATACTTTCGGGAGATCATTCTGTCACTTATTGACTAGCATGCAACATTATAATTGGTGTACTTTTGTTCTCATGTAGTAATTGTGCATTATTTGTCTTTATGTTAAGCCCAATTCTGATTTTCAGGGCGCAGATGAAGTCGATGCGGGACCACATGAAAGAGTACGGGAAGCACTACCCGGTGACCAGTGACCGTAAGTAAGTGTCCGTGCAACCTCAAACAGCTCTTGAACATGTGTTTCGAATGTCCGCTACCACCCGTCAACGGGTTAACTGCGAGCAAGACGTGAGGAAGACGTGAGGAAGACGTGAGGAAGACGTGAGGAAGACGTGAGGAAGACGTGAGGAAGACGTGAGGAAGACGTGAGGAAGACGTGAGGAAGACGTGAGGAAGACGTGAGGAAGACGTGAGGAAGACGTGAGGAAGACGTGAGGAAGACGTGAGGAAGACGTGAGCTAGACTGTGGACAAGACAAGACTGAGCAAGACGTGGTAACACATAGGTTACCGACTTTGTGCAATAGCCGCTGCCATGTCAACGGGTTGTCATGGCAACGCGCCAGTGCGATGGCGGATTTGCGGTACCGCTGTTAGGCCATGTAGTGCAACGTATGCGTCTGGTGAGCTTTGGAGTGAATTTTTAGATGATGGTGGAGGAATGGAATCGTATGGACAGTGTGCAGCGGTAGTCGCAACTCGTCGATATTATGTAGCGTAGCTGAAACGCAGAGACATTCAGGTCATCTGCTTTGTTTGGTTGTGTTTTGTATGTACTCTCAACATTTTCTGGGCCAGTTATATCGGAAAAAGTATTTTCCGTTAAGGGTATAAAGTTTTCGCTTTTTTATATAGTGGCTTCTTTTCAAAAGATACCCGTGATAACAAATATAATAAGGTATTTACTTCCTGTTGCATATTTTGTGCTTAAGTTGTAAGTGTAGACATGTAAATATATGTGTGCCAGCGATATTCCTTTCTTTTTGAGCGCGTAGTCTCATGAGCGGTTCAGCCTCTCAGTATCACAAATTATATTTACAGTTAAAATGCAGATATTTGGATACATGAGTAAATATGAAAAACAAAAGAAATTAGGAAAATGGATACATCTTGTGTTAATATAAACGTCAGGCGATAGGGAGCTACCGGCCTACCCACGTGTCACAGAATTGTAATTGCATTGTTCTCGCCCAGCTTTGTTATATGCTTCTGGCGGATTCAGACGGACATGGAGGAATTTTACATAACCTATCCTCAAAAATAAATTACAATGCCACAAATTGGCGTTAGATTTGTCTGAAAATCCAGGAACAACGATCTGGATGCAGTCACGAGAAGGATTTTCAGTAGGGCCTTCGCTGCTGCTACGAGCTCGGAGAGAAGCTTAAGTTACGCCCTCTGATATTAGATGGCGCTGTAGGCACATCACGAGATCTGCGGCGTCATGCTGGAAGCTGTCTAGTGTCTACGTTGTTATATCGTGCATAATGCATATTTATTGCAGGTGCTAGCTTTGTTCGTACCAAAATACTGAAATAATTCTGATGATCTGAATCACCAATTTTGAGCAATATGTCACCTTTACGCCTATAACTGGCTAACGGCATCAGATCACCTTGCACGATTAACTTAGGCTAACTGATATTAATTGGATCGTTTACATGCATGCGCAGTTTAAAAGAACGGTCTCTATAGGTGCATGATATGAAGCTCAACGATTTTTTGTTTGCGCTACTCCAGTGAGTATTAATTCGTAGGCGATGAGACTGGAGACTGGAGTCGGGACTGAGATTAGTTTTTCGATAACTATCGATAAGAATGACGTAACATTAACGGAGAAGGGCATACGATCATATTGTAAGGCAAAACTGGTGCATGTCACGAGCAAATATGGATGGTCTTATTTATATATTGCCTATAAGGATATTTGGTTTTATCGTCCTGAATTAAAACTCTTCCATGTCTTACCGAGTCGTTGTAAGAACTGTTTACCAATAGAGCGTTATTTTATAGAAATGCTTCCGATTCATTTTGAATTGCCAACTGTAGTTGTACGCTGCGGTTATAAACTTCCGTTACTCCGTTATTAGCGAAGCTACTTATGAGTAACGGAATAGCGACCTCGTTACTCATCAAACGTATATCGGACCGAGTAACTTTTGTTCCTTCACAATGTAGTCCGTTGCCCCTTTAAGCTTATGGGCTACGATGTGCACGACAAATTGGGAGCGCTGTCCACGGACACAGGCTACTTGTGGCATGTTTGGTGTTTTGTAGTGCGAGGCGAGTGACAGTGCATGAGTTACAAGCTTGAACGTCTCTGGAGGCCGAAGGTGCATGACACATATTTCACGGATTTCATCATCGCCCTTCTAAGCCAGATCTGATTTCTGGTGGCGTTTGAAAACAGAAAGCTGACAGAGGTGAATTATGTTAAGACATTGCAATATGTTTGTATTGTGCAGTTCAATTGAAATGAGTGGGTAATTTAAACTGAATGTTTCACCTATCTGAAAGTTGTCAAATATACGCTGGTTGAAGTAGAAAATATGAAGTAAGTGCTGCTGAAAACGATGGTGATATTTTTCACTCGAAAAGTCACTTATCTTTATACAAATTAAGTTTTTAGATTTGGGCGAATGACGTCATTATTGAGCTATAGACCGCCGCTGATTGGCTGACAAAGTGGGATTGGATGAAAAAGTGTCCGTCAGCCAATCAGCGGCTGCACCAGCCTGGGGTCATTTTGCAAGTGGTAAATTAAATTGCTTAAAAACGGTTAAGTTTTGGGGAAAATGACCTTAGTAATTTAGACATTTCAATAACGGACCAAGATAATGGCTATCTCAGTTCAAAACCAATACACAGGTGAAATATTCCCTTCAAGGAATTATAATGTCCTTAGCAATATCGACATCATTCCAATGACTAACATCCGAATTTTTGTTTCACCATTTCAATGTATTAATTATGTTTTGAAAAGCGACTCTTCAGCTTTGGCTAAATAAATTCATTGTCGAAATCCGTTCTTCCCTGCTCGGCCCTCCTGGTGGCATCGTCCGTATGGTTAACTTGCATGCCATCATTTTTTCTTCTAATAATCTGAATTGAGCGGCGGTTTCCATGCCCACCCAATAAACAACGGCTCTGCAGACTTTATTAACCCGCGCCGTGCCGGGGGGTGTTTAGACACCCCCACCCCTAAGGTTTTTCGAGGATAGCGGAAAAACGCTTGTGTAAGGTCTTTGGTGATGACTATTGTATAAATCTGCGACCTGAATGACGAAGTTATTTATCATCTGTCGTTCGTTAACGCCGCCGGCTTTTTCTAAGTTAAGGTCTATTCATCCACAACACCTTGCCTAATACATCGCTGCCTGTAATTTGTGTTTGCTTTACCGTAACAATTGTTGTCCAAGCTCTTGACACCTCTTCCCAGAACCTGTCGTCTGTCAATCTGGATTTCATTTGGCCTAGGGAAGCATCGCAATGAAACACAGACACCCGATCGTTTATGAATAACTTATCACGCATGCCCTGTTTCCACTTCTTATTTTCAGGATCTAGTAGCTTTTTGACCCATACTTCTTCCAAACTGTCAGCCTGGCAATCCGGATGTATGTTGTGTCTTGATGTGTTCTCGTGGTGTTGGTGTTGGTGTGGGGTCGGGTGCATGTCCAGGTCCCTGACCATGTGTTTTCCTGTTGGCCCGTACCGCATGTTGCTGTATGCTGCGCCGTCCTGTCCACTGGCACTGGGTGGATGGCTAGGTGCTTTCACGATCCTAAAGGAGTCTTGAAAGTACCTACACTTCTTGCTTCTATGTGCTTGGGCGTGTGTTTTGGGACCGGTAACGCATGCTGCATGATGATGTAGGTGATATGTATATGTTGCTCCGTGGAGTCTCCTGGGTGCATGCCTAGGTGTTTGGGTGTGCGTTTTCGGGGCTGCCGTATGTGTTGTTCCAGAGCCCGTGTACCCACGTCCTGAATAGACTTCACCGAGTCTTGTCAATACCAATGAAGTACTTCTAACAAACGGCGCAGGCCCAACCCAAGGTAGGTGCATTTATAAGCTTTGTTTAAATCATCCGTGAATTTTGGTCTATATTAACACAGATCATGCAGCACGTTATGACGCGATTGCACCCGTCCAGCGTCCGCCACCAATGGGGTTAGGGACAGGTAGTGGGTTTTTACGCATAACAAATTCAGCGTATTTTTCTCTATTTTTCTATATACTTCTCACACACATATTAGACCGCCTTCTGTCCTAAAACTTCTTCTTCACTTCTCATATTTTTTAAAGAAAAAATATTGATTATGTTGGTGACGTCACGACACTCGTGATTTGTGACGGCACTTTTGATTTTCACTATGGTCGTGACGTCACAACTACAAAGACATGAGCTTATTTTTTTAGTTTTTAATAATGTTTTAGTTCATTTCGCATTTTTATAATACAAACAAATATTTATATTATATTCAAAATTATCCTTGTTTTTACGAGAGAAAGAAATAGTACCTTACAAAATTGTCCCAACCCCATTCTGCCTCCCAAGCCGCGACGGAACCCGGGTCACCCTGCCAACGACACACGCGAGCCAATCACAGCGCCGCTCGGGTCACGGCGCCTCGGGCACCGCGACCTCCTGAACCGCTGAGTGAGCGCACTGTCCGGCTGGGTCGGGCCGTCCCACAGTGTGGCCAAACGCAAGTTTAGCCTGAATTTATTCGTATTGCTTTTCGGTTTTGCTGAAAATGATGCCAGATGACTTTTAGCGACATCATTGCTACTAACTAAGCTTTCTGCAACAATTTGCCCGATTCGTGCAAGACTATCATGGCTCCTATGTGAATACCAATGGCAATGAATGAGTAGAAACTATCGAATGGAAACTGCGTTGACGACCGTTATAAAATGATAAAGGAGTTTCGGAATTTATGTTACAACCAGTTTTGCAGTTTATTTGCCGTTTCCTGATCCATCAGTGCATTGCAAAAGACAAGGAGAACAGACATGTTCCTTTATGTCACTGGCACAACATGACAGCAAGACGGATCTTGTCATCACACGACCCGTCATCGCGACCTACTCGGCGCATATTGTTGCTGCTGGCTCCGTCACTGTTGCTGTCGCTGTCAGCACCGACGGAGCCTGCGCCGTTCCCCTCTCCAGCTGCGGCTCCGGCTCCGGCTACGACAGTAGCGCCAAGGTCTCCGGTGTCATGCCGGCTGACGTAGAGTCGTCAGCGCCGCTGCAGGCCCAGGCTGCTGATGAACGGGTCGCTGGCCACCATCAGATACCCGAAGAGGTCGGATATCGCGTGCGGACACGAGTCCTTCCGCGTGTGGCACAGCCTGTACCGGCCTGTGGCACAGCCTGTACCGGCGGAGGCGCTTGTTCGCAGCTTCGGCAGCCTCCTCCAAAATCATCACAATGGGCAGGTGACATGTTTCTACCACAGCTTCCGAATGCGACAGGAGCTTGTGCAGCGTGGTGAACATCGGATGCCACCAGTACAAGGCGACATATCGGTCAGCCCTTTGTTGGCAGTAGCTGGAGAGTGCGTTGGTGTCCAGCTTGTGGAAGCAGCTGACGGCCTGCAGGATCGTGTTGATCCGGTTGATCAGCTGCTGTTCGACTCCGGTGCAGGCTACGAAGTTGACTGGCGAGCGGAAGGCGCGGCGGGCGTTGCTTCCGACGGTAGAGTTTCCACTGCCTCCTGCCCGCGGCTCGTCGACTCGGAGCCCCATTCGCGTCCTGAAGACCTCTTTTGCCTCGTTCTGCCACTGCTGGTGGTGCTCCTCGCTCTTGTTTCCGTCTGGAAGCCGGTAGCTCAGGTAGAGGAGTCGATCAAAACACCGAATCCAACAGTGCAGCGTGCTCAGGCCATACTCCAGGTTGGTGACGGGCCGCGCGGCGACAGGCGACAGCTGACTGGTCGTTGGAAGCTCTTCAGCGTGAGACCACACACGCTGCAGCGCTGCGATGAGGCGATTGTCGGAAGTGACTGCATGATCCGTCAAGAATGACCGATTACCATCAGTTATATATATAATGCGACAGAAAGGCATTCACAGTCATTGGTAGCTGCATCCAGTGACGTAACAAGCGCAGGGTGGGGTTAATCTGACCTACCATAGGTAGGCCCGAGCCTGTCGGCGCCGCCACAAGCTGGGTCGGGTCACGCCAGCCAGGCTGCCGCGACAAGTTCAGAGCTGAAATAGCGGCGGGGGGGGGGGGGGGTTGCAGGTTGTGGCAAGAAAATCTTGTTCGCTCCTATTCAGAAAAATACGATGAATGCAGTCGTAGTTAATTTTGCTTGAGGCTTCTTGAGTCTTGTTTTGTTTTTATATTTATTTTCAAGGGACTTGAAAAAAAAACGTCACATGTGAGGAGGTCCTATTTAAGCAAGCGTATTCAGGCTAAACTGGCATTCGGCCATACTGTGCGTCCGGCCGGCCAGACCCGACACATGTAGCACGGTCAAGCAATAATCAGACTAGAAGGTATAAGTGAATTGTTGTACATAGTAGCGTTCCACCGGTCCCCAGTCGATTTGTGTGACAGGAGCTCGGCAGCCACTGGCGGATCCAGCCTCTCCGTGGGGGGGGGGGGGGAGGACATCTTTCTGTGGGGAAAAGGGTACCCCATTTTTTCCTCAGAGGATTTGGGCCGGTCACCTTATTTTGGTATTCGAGCTTAGGAAATAAACTTTTCAAATTCGCAAAAAATGGGATTTTTTTCTCCGAAAAAAATAATCATTTTTGTTTTAGTTTGGGGGAACAAAAACACAAAATTTCGAAAATTCGAGTTGGTCATTTTGAAAAGAATGTCATTTCCTTCCTTTTAATGTTTTTATTTGAAATTTGCTTCAAAACTCTATTCTACGATTGTTCAAAAATCATCTTTTCCCACCAAAAATGGCATGACATGGCGTCATTAAAACGTCATTATCTCCCACAAATATTGCATCAATTTCATTGGAATTTGGTGAGAAGACTACAATTCTACAATTGATGTAGCATAAGGTACTGCAAGTTTTGACGTTGATATCTATCATAGTTTTCAAGTTATTGAGAAAATCCGGGGCCATATTCTGCCCCCCCCCCCCCCCCGCGGGGCGCGGGTAAGTGTTACCGGGGAGGTGCGCTGTTTTGTCTATCATTGAAAGAAAGTGATACATACACAATGCAATCACTCGAGAGGGAAAAACTTCCGTATTCATGAAGTTTTCTCCTAAGATCATTGTTTTTTACATTCAGTGCAGGGAACGCGCGGGGGGCATACTTGTATTGAATGCCCCTCTCAGATTCCTGTGGGGGCATTTGCCCCTGATGCCCCCTGGATCCGCCAGTGCCAGCAATTACCGTCAAGGAGAGCCTCTGCCAGACACTTAATGGAATTAATTGTCCCATTTTCCAAATTTGTATACGCAATTGCGAAAATTGTGTCATGCCGCGAAGCGTCGCGAAATTTTCCGGTTATTGACTGAGGATAGCTGGGTTTTGACTGCTGAAAAGGTAATTTTTACGGTTTTAGGATAAATTAGGAACGCGCGTGGGGGGGGGGGGGGGCACACTTGTATTGAATGCCCCCCCCCCCCCAGATTCCTGCGGGGGCATTTGCCCCTGATGCCCCCCCCCCCCCCTGGATCCGCCAGTGTCGGCAGCTGCAGCTTGGTGCGGCACCTAACGTATGCAACACAGCTAGACACCTGGTAGAAGAGCTGTACCACAGCCAGACAGCTGTGATAAGAGCTGTGCCACGGCCAGACAGCTGCCGTCGGACGGACTCGTCACACCTCGACGCCGCCTCCGCCTCCTCCGCTGCCGTCGCCGCTGGCGGCAATCTCCAGCCAGCTATGAAGTCACCATTGTTCTTCATTGCTGGCCATTAGCCGTGGGCTCGAGGCCGCGCGGAGGATCCGGCGGACACCGGCGAGCACGATCTTGCCATTTCGGCGCGGCAGCCAGGGCCGACCTGAGCCGAGCCTCGCTCCACAGGCCAATCAGCGTCCGAGCGGAGGCGTCGCGCCGCCCGGGACCACCCCTTCTCTGTTGCCGGCCAGCCAATTAATCATAAATCAGGGGTCCAATAATACACCCATCAGCGCGCTGGTAGCGTCTCAAAAGGCGGCTGCAGAGGGCCGCGATAAACTGGCGCATGATTACGGGTGGCGGACGCATCGGCCGGCGCGGGGCGGCGACGGCGGCGGTGCGTCGGGCGGCGGGCGGCGGAGGGGTGGTGGGGCGGTGCGCACACCGATACGGCCTCTGCGGCCGGTCGTGTTGTTTACAAGGCTCGGTGAAATACCACCGCGAGGGGCCGGCAGTGAACAGAGGAACATGCCGCTCCCGTTCCGTCGGCCCCGCCCACACTATGCAGTATGCATGGAAGGGAATGACTCGCGAGCGTTCACTCCCACCGGGCAGGGTTCGGTGGAGGGGTCGTTTTCTGTACGGTCCGCTCCGGCCCAGCCCGGCCCGCTCCGCTCCGGTCCGCTTCGGTCCGCTCCGGTGAGAGCGGCCCCGTTCGGGTGAGAATGGGAGGTAGCTGTTGGTGGGCGCTGGGTAGCAGAGTGGGTGCGTGTAGATAGTTGAGTGGTGTTAGTTATCAAACCATGTTCCGACAAGCTCGTGGTGGGGGGTCCATTGTCTCAGACCGCTGGCGGTCGGGGAAGCAGTGGTATTGCTGAGTTACGTGGTCCTGATAACAACGAGATAACAACAAGCATTGTCTGACAAAAGTGTAGCTATATTTGTGTGCGCACCAAGAACTAGAGACGAGAATGAGCGACAAATTTAGGATACATGCCTTAACACTCGCAGTGGAGAGAGGTATGCCACTAATACGCAGTGGAGAGGGGGGCACTTTAGTGCTCCCCCTAAGAACTCCGAAAGTATGAGAGCTAGAAGATGAAACTTACAGAGTGGGTAGGTGCTATGTTTATCTACATTTGGTAAAATTGTCTTGACCTTCGGTCAATATCTGCAAGGTCAAACGAGGTCACGAAGGTCAAATCTGGCCAAATGTCACAATTTTTGGAATTTAACCTCTGTGACGTCACAGGTCACCAGCAATGTGTCCAAAGTTGTTTCCGGGGATGAACATTGACATTGTCTACCGAATGGCGTTTGAATCATCCCGATCCGACTGTTGGTTCCGAAGATATTGATTTGCTGACCGCGATTCTCGATGATTTGCTGACCGCGTCATACGATCCGCTATTGAGTTGGCGTTAATGTAAAAATTCACGCAACAAACACCGCCCTGCTCCGCTTCGTTTTGGAAATATTCACCAAAAAACATGTGGGGGGGGGGGGGGCACAAAAGTGCCCCCACCCTCCACTGCGCGTGTTAAAGGAGCATATTTCGAAACTCCTCTTTCACCCCATTCCATTCTGAACTCCTCCTCTTCCATCCTGGCATTCAATGTATGATTCAAAAGCACGTCCGATACATGGGTGGAGCTTTATATACTTTCGGGGTTGTAGCTATAACTGCATCCTCAACAATTACAAATTATGAATATTACAACCCCAACATTGCCAGTAAATGGATAAGTAAATAAATACTGCGAACGTTACGCAAAATCACCAAAGGATTTGCCAATAGCAATTATAACAAAACAATTAATTAAGATAAGCACATAAAAGGGAAAACTGTAAAATGTTAGTAAAGTTTGCCATAAGATAACATTTAAAATCCAACAATATGGTCTCAGTCTGGCTGCAACAGATCTGCGCCGGCCTCCCGAGCCCCAGGGCGAGCTCTAAACGGCAGCGCCAGCGGACGTCTTACCGGTCTGCACACCTCGCTGTGCTAAAATACGTCAGTAATGAGTTGTATTATTCACAAGTCCGAAAATTCTGGAAATGCTAAATGCCCAACTTTTTGCATTAATTGCTTGATCATTTAAAATCCAATCCATATCCAGAGGTAATCCATATTGAATCGATAATATCATTGATCTATTTTGTCCATTTTTTTCATTTTCAAAGCTATTTGTGTTCTAAAAATATAATCGCTTTCAATGCGCTAAATTCAATTCGGTAAGTCCAGAAGTCCTGTAGCAAATATAAACATGAATAAATATTCAAATCAAGACTATAAAGGATCAGCCCAGCCCGACTGTTTCTTCACGGACTTCTGTATGAGGCGCACCGTTGGCTTTGCCGACCGGAAGAAGCCCGTGGCCGAGTAGGTAAAGCCAACGGCGCACCCCATACAGCAGTCCGTGAAGAGCAAGCCAGGCTGATTGGATGCTTTATATTCTAGGTTCTTAGATCTATTTATATTGATTAATCGTCAGGTTTGCTTATGGACTTTGCCAAATCCGCCCACCCCTCCGGTTTTTCGAGGATAGCGCAAAAACGGCGGCGCGCAGCGCCGCCGTTTTTTGCATACCTGTTTGACTATACCTGTTTGGAAATTAACTACCCACATTATGTATAATTCTTGACCTCGGGTCATCTCAGGTCAGGTCACCAGACCAGGTCACGTGATGGCTTCACCTCCAAAACGTTTGCGGTAGTGCCTCAGCCACAGTTTTAGGACGATCGGTTTCAAACTTGCAGGGTTTCATAAGGTTATAGATACCTACAATTTGTTTATCTCGGATTTCTGATATCGGTGACCTAAGGTCGGTCAATTTCGTGACCGCCAACACTGTTTTGTCAATAACTATCGACATAATGAAGATATATAAGTGAAAACGGTACCAATGAGTTTGTCTCGTCGATACACGTCTCTCAATATGCAACATTACCTATTTGGGTCACCACTTTACCTTGACCTGAAGTCAAATTATCAGTTGACCTAACCTGTTCAACCTGGTATGATTCGAAGTGCCTTGACGAGACAAACACGATGGCGTCAAATGTATTGCTTTATCTGTATTAGGTAAAAAGTTATTTGCGAAAAACAGTTTTGCCAAAAAATAACCTGTTTGACATTTGATGACCTCTGGAGCCTAAACTATTGACCTGAACTCAATTATGAGGGTAGCAAGTCCGATTGCATTTTTCAAGAGCTTTCGATTTTTTCCTGTTTGTTCCTAGCTATCATAGTTCCCGAGATATTTGGGGATGTTCGAAGCGAAGTCCTGCAACTGGAAAATCTGACCTTTGATGACCTCTGGTGACCTCAATATTGACCTAACCTAAAAAAACGATACATTTTCGATAGAGCTTGTCTCGAGCTATCTAACGCCGTTTTCCGCTTGTCGCTACGTTCCGTGGTTTTCTAGATCATAGGGGGGGGCGAAATCACCCCCCCCCCCTCCAGGGCGTGTAATTATCAGAGGCCCTCCAGGGCGCGTGTAAAAACAAAAATGCCACACAAATAGCTCAACTATTTCGATCCAGTTTTGATCACCCGTGATCAAGAAATAAATCAAAAGTGTGGGGTATGTATAATTGTTGAACTTGTGAACGTTTAAAACTCACTACAGCTGGCATATTTTAGCAATATGTCAATTACATTTTCAACATCTCGCTGTTGTTTAGCTTCCGCGACGAAGACATCGCGGAAGAAGACGTCGACGCGACGAAGCCAGCTGAGGTCGAGGCCAGCAACGGTGTCAACCTCTAGGGTAGCATCTGCTGCCTGCATCTCCCGCTGATGTCTGGTCTCCCTGCCAGCACTGTGCGGGGGTGGCCACGCCCGCAGACCAGGAGCGCGGCTCTGGCTAGTGACTGATGGCTCGTGGCTGATGGCTGATGGACACAGGTGGTGTTCCGGCGCCACGAGGGCGATAGTGAAAGTGTAAGCTCGGACATCGGGCAGTGATCTGCGACTTGTGCTGATATTGTTGATTTACTCTCCATGTAAAGCTGGCGCTGATGCTTCGATGCTAAGTGAGCTGCAGATTGTCGTGCGTGCGATTCTTTCTCTCATTTCGTTGCTGTTGATCCGGACATCCAGTTACTGTATGGTGTATACGTACATAATGTGCAGCAATCTTTCCATAACCAATCAGCAACGTATTGATAATTGGATGTTGGATAGCTGGGATAGTTCATGTATGGCTCGCGTTTCACTCAGTCATCTGGCAACTGTTTGTGACTATCAAACAGCTAATAAAACCTATTTTCATTCTAAGGTGTTTAACTATTTTCAATTTTGCCATTTTTTCTTTGTTTTCATGAGTTGCTTTTACTACCCCCCCCCCCCCCGCCCCCCACTCGGTCGCCGACCCAATTACAACACCAACGAAAAACAAAAAGTTCCGCCTCTGCGTCCGCGTTGTTTTAACCTGAGTAGAACTAGAAGAGCCTCACAGTACACACTTTTGACTGGCATATCAGTCGTCTGAGACCACTTGAGACGTCTAAAACACAGTATATTGTGCCTACGACAGTCGGCGAACATGTATTACCATCCGTGTGCTATGTCCGTATACTATACCAGTATACTATGTACTGTGACGAAGCAACCCTACCGATACTTATCCCTTATATTATAATTGACGCGTTATTCTATAATAATAATAAAAGTATGACGCTCTGTTTTTCCCAAATATTTTCATAAAATATGTTTCCGTGTATGTATATGGACTTATTATGCAGGCTGTTATATTTACCCAGCCCCTACGCTCTATGCGAGTAAAGTAATGTGCTGGTAACCATTTAAGGGCGCCTGAGGCCCTTCGTGAGTTTCACGACTTTGAGGACTGGCCATCCACACGGGTCCCCTTTGGTGGTTAAGTCAAGGAACTTGGTTTGTTGTCCCTCACCGAGTACCAAAACTTTTATACTCCTCTTCTCCCTCCTAACAATGAACAGCCGAGAGGCTGTGACTGCAGAAGGTCAGTGTGAATGGAACACCAGCGTAACTGGTAGTACATACATGAGCTTGAATCGTTTGCCTGAAAAGGGTTGGGTATCAGGGCCTTCAGGGTTGCGCAAAATGTGCAAACAAAACTCTGATGAAATCCGTGGCTTTTCACTGTATTCAGTCAAACTCTGAATCGTGTTTAATGCGTGTTCTTTGTCATAATCATACACCATGAACTGGTTTATGCATGTCGTTCAGCGGCCATGCTCGCAATTATGGGAGATGAGAGTTGACGCTAGCCCAGCTTACGCAATCTCATGAACATGATTCGCCTCGCATCCAATGATGAAAACACCTCTGCACTCTCTTTTGAGAAGTTCAATAACGCACAGCTAAATTGTACGCAAGACTTCGCACTTCCTGCTAGCTGTCCAACCGACCCACTGCGTCATCCAGTCGCCCAAGCTGCACGCGCATTAATATGGTCAGCGAATGCAGCGACCTATCAGCAAAGGAGAGCTGCTTCATTGAGTCACATTTTGATATTTCGCGAAATGTTCATCCACCGTTTTATTAACACACTTAGTTTTGTCTGAAAACTTTTGGAACCGCTTTGTGCCGATGGTGATGATGGCTCGCGTGGGCTGCAAATGTGTTGAATTGAAATCTGGCGACCTAAATCGGCTGCATCATCGCAGCTTTTGTCATCGTGCCCGTCCAGCACCAAACTGAAGGAAAGCTGTTAATGATCGAAAATTGTTCTGGAGACTAAAAATCGATCGTGAGCACGACTGGGCAACCAAGCAAATGTCGTTGTTTACAGTTAGTATTTAATGTCACTCAAGTAATTTATGTAAGCATTGCTGATAACGTAGTCATTTCGGAGACCTTTGGATATACTGACTGCAGTGTGCCGATGCCCGGCGACCGCGTTCCTTTGGCCACTGCTGCGCCGCCCACGCTCGGCAGACTCATTTGTCGGCGAGCGTTCAGTGACGGGGCCTGTCCGTCCCACCGTGTCAATACCGATAGAGTATTGACAGTTGACACACCACCGTGTCAATACCGATAGAGTATTGACACCCCACCGTGTCAATACCGATAGAGTATTGACACCACACCGTGTCAATACCGATAGGTCATTGACACACCACCGTGTCAATACCGATAGGTCATTGACACCACCCCACCGCGTCAATACCGATAGAGTATTGACACCCCACCGTGTCAATACCGATAGAGTATTGACACACCACCGTGTCAATACCGATAGAGTATTGACACCCCACCGTGTCAATACCGATAGAGTATTGACACCCCATCGTGTCAATACTGATAGGTCATTGACACACCACCGTGTCAATACCGATAGAGTATTGACACCCCACCGCGTCAATACCGATAGAGTATTGACACCCCACCGTGTCAATACCGATAGAGTATTGACACCCCACCGTGTCAATACCGATAGAGTATTGACACCCCACCGTGTCAATACCAATAGAGTATTGACACCCCACCGTGTCAATACCGATAGAGTATTGACACCACCCCACCGTGTCAATACCGATAGAGTATTGACACCCCACCGTGTCAATACCGATAGAGTATTGACACCCCACCGTGTCAATACCGATAGAGTATTGACACACCACCGTGTCAATACCGATAGAGTATTGACACCACCCCACCGCGTCAATACCGATAGAGTATTGACACCCCACCGTGTCAATACCGATAGAGTATTGACACCCCACCGTGTCAATACCGATAGAGTATTGACACCCCACCGTGTCAATACCGATAGAGTATTGACACACCACCGTGTCAATACCGATAGAGTATTGACACCCCACCGTGTCAATACCGATAGAGTATTGACACCACCCCACCGCGTCAATACCGATAGAGTATTGACACCACCCCACCGCGTCAATACCGATAGAGTATTGGCACCCCACCGTGTCAATACCGATAGAGCGATGGACTGTGCACGCGTTGTGGTGGCATCGTCGCCTTTTCAGCGCGGTAACGGTCTGTCAGTGAACGCACACGCCACTGTGGAGTAACGCGACCAAAATACACGCTCGCGCGCGCCCTATCGAACGGGCGGGTCGGCGCGCTGAGCTGGTGATAGGTATTTGGTAGTGCTGTGGGTGTGGGCCGGCCCGCACTCTAGTCAATGCCAGGGTCAATAGTTTCCTGGTACTACATTTAGCTGGTATCATCTATGTTGCCCTCGAGGCACGGTTGGAGCTTGAAAAAAAGTGATAGGGCTGGGGAAAAATGGCACATTGGTGGGTCTACAACAGTGTTCGCCACGGGCCCACCAACCCCCAGCCCGGCCCGGCCCAGATCCATGGAGCACCAAGCCCAGGCCCGGACCAGGCCGGTCAAATTCATAATATTGAGGCCCAGGCCCGGTCTGGCCCGTTCAGATTAAGCATAACATTATTTTCAAAAAATTGCAATCATTATCCTAGCATATTTATAGGGCCCACTCAGGCATTCAAAGGGCCCACTCTGCTCCTTCCCAGCCTCTAGAGGGCCCATTCTGGCCTCTATCCAGAGGGCCCACTCTGATCTCCGGATGGCCTACTGTGGCTTCCGGAGGGCCCACCCTGTCCTCCAGAGGGCCCACTCTGGCCTACTCCGGGCCCACTCTGGCCTCCTGATGGCACACTCTGGCCTCCTGATGGCACACTCTGACCTCCAGATCCAGAGGGCCCACTCTGGCCTCTGAAAGGCCCACTTGGACCTGCAGAAGACTTAGTCTGGTCTGCAGAGGCCCCGAAGACAAAGTGGGGCCTGCATTGAGCGGTTCTCAGACTATTTCAGATAAAAAGCATGCAAATCTCATAGACTTACGAGTTACGCGGGGCCCCTTGGCGGCCCACGGGGGGGGGGGGGCAGACCTCCAGGTTCTCCCCGTGCCCCTGCCTTTTCAGAGTTTTGTGAGGCGATTCATTTCCGACTCAAAAACAGTTTTTAGGTGAAGATAATACATTTGGTCGGTATACTCCTTGATTACTCGTTGATTTATCATTTTACTCGGTACATATCCGACCCGTACAGTATCCCTTGGAATGAAAAACGAGGCACCCAAACCTAAAGTGGTAACGGCTATCTATCGTCTGTATCGTCTTATCACGTATATCGCGGTTAATCTCACATCTCACAACTAAGCTTCGACGTGAATAATGGAGTAATGGAGCCAGAACGGCAAAAAACTGGTTTGGAGGCCAAATTACAAAAAGTCACAATTGTAAAACTCATTTAATTTCGCTTCTTCATGCGTGAATAGGTGATTTGAGCAAGCTTTCCGTAGTAAAAGATGCGTAGATTTTCGTTTAAATTAGGAAATTCGTAAATTTTTGGCCGACTTCAGGCGTTTTCGGGGGCTTGGCCCTTCTGACCTCCTCGGATACGCCATTGACCAGAAAACATGGGGGCGAGAGCACCTTTGGGAGGGGGGGGGGGGAGAACTCAACATGGGGGGCGAGGGCCACCCCAAAAGTATAGCAATAGAAACCTATCCACTACTCATATGTATCATCCTCCGCTTTAACACAACTATTGAGCACATTTTTAAACTAAGATCTTTCAATATGTAATGTAGCAACGATTTCAGCGTGTACCTGTATTTAATTATCCAACTAACAGTACAGTTAGTACAGTTAGTAACAACTAACTAACAACAGTTAGTATCCAATAATATTGTACCGTAGGTACACTGGTGTGGATATTGAAAAAGGCAAGTTGTTGAAAAACATTTTAGCTTTGTAGCTTGTAGCTTAGCATTGTAGCTTCGCCTCCTTTTTCCCATCACTTTCATCTCATGCAACATCAAACATTAACGCAGCCAGGAAAGCGTCATTCATTCCACCGCAGTATGTCAGGAACGCGTCATTCATTCCACTGCAGTATGTCAGGAACGTGTCATTCATTCCACTGCAGTATGTCAGGAACGCGTCATTCATTCCACTGCAGTATGTCAGGAACGTGTCATTCATTCCACTGCAGTATGTCAGGAACGCGTCATTCATTCCACTGCAGTATGTCAGGAACGCGTCATTCATTCCACTGCAGTATGTCAGGAACGTGTCATTCATTCCACTGCAGTATGTCAGGAACGCGTCATTCATTCCACTGCAGTGAGCAGGGAATGCATTGGCATGTTACTGTCGTTCAACAGTTATCACAATAACCACACGAATAAATTTGACTGAAACTGGAGATGTTCTGTTTATTCTTAAAACTGTTTTAACCATTTTGTCCAGATGTTCTGACCAGAGCTGCGGAGTCGGAGTCGGAGTCGGTCGGAGTCGGAGTTGGTAAAATATTGCTGACTCCGACTCCGGCTGTAAGTCATGGGAAACGCATGGATAACGTATATTGTCAGGCGCATTTTAGTAAACCACCGCACTATGGGCCAGGATCCCTATCTAGCCCGCCATAATTGGTCGGAGTGATTTATTAATTTAAATATGGGACATACATGAATATGTTCAAAATTGACCGTGGATTAAGAATATGGCAAGAGTGTTTGAGTCCAATCACACGTGGGAGTATAAACGGCACCGAAACACGAACCTTTGCATGAAGCTTACAACAGGGAGACCGCGGCTTGCGAAATCGATGTACGCTTACGAAGTAATGACGAATGGGATAAAGCAAGAATCTTGCAATGTGCATGTTTTCAGGTTAGAATGGAACCTTGGCTACACTGTAAAGTCAAAATTAAAACTAAAAGTAGTGTATTTCGTGCTTTTAATGACAATTTGTGTTGACATAGCAGAAATGTCAGCACAAACTTGAATGCAGCTTCTTCGATAGTGCCGATCTAATGGATAACACGCGATAACACGGAAATACGAGAATGGTTGTGATCCTTAATGGTTCGGCTTGCTGTGGCAAGTCCAATTTCCTTCCCCAACCTGCCTCTGCACCCATGAGGGGTGATTATATGATTTCTGCAGTGGTCTGCAATGCAATGCAATGCAATGTAATGTAATGGTCGTGACGGCCACCCACGCTGAGGTCCGACATCAAAGCCTCCTGGACCACACCACGGAGCGACTGCTGGCAATGCAGAGATGGTGGCGACTTTGCGAGCCTCAGTGAGCGCTGAGCTGCGCTTAACGTGCGTTTTCAAGCGGGGATTGGACGGTAGTAGTTTAGAGACGGTAGTGACGGTAGTATTTGGAAACCATTAGTACGAAATGGTTTCCAAATTCATAATACTTGCTCCAAGTGCCCATGCCAATGATCTGAGGCTGAAAAAAGGCTATCTGAGGTCAATAATCAATTAAGGCGGGCTAGATCGGGCTCCTGGCCCATAGTGCACCGGTGGCGATGACTTTAAAGTCATGCCTCTTCGATTATGCTTGCTTCGATTCCGTCACCATTCAATGATTTTCAATCATGAGGTGTTTACCATGCGGTAGGTGAAATCGAACCTAGGGTGTGTCGTCGGATGCAGACCAAAATGCCTCCCCGAAGAAGTTAGGCAACGATCACGATAAATCGATTTGATAAAAAAAAGACCGGTTTAAAGCGGCGTGAAGCTTGCTCAGGCGAGTTACACGCTGTCCCATGATTCATTATTCAAATCATTTAAGTATTACTTAATATTCATGTGTATGAATGGAAGACCTGAAAAAAAAAATTGGGGGGCTTCCGGAATTTTAAAATCGAAGATTATGGTCATTCAATGGCTATCTATTTAATTTAATTACTATATTTTCCATTGCATGAGCTCCAATTTGGGCCATACATACTCGATGTCCCTAACGTTTTAGATATTTCAAAACTTCACTATTTAGTCACTATGCATCTTTAAAGGCACTATTATGTATTTGTTATGTTATTTAGAATGTATCTTACCTAACAATGTTGAAACAAAAACAAAATCTGGAAGGCGTAACGACTGATCGTCCACTACGATCGTCGCCATGTCTACGCAGATAGATATATCGACGCAGGAAGATTCACAGGAAAAATAAGGATCGTCCATGACGTCATTGGAACAATGACTTAACCTAACCTAACCTAACCCCGCCATTAAGTCCGATCGCGACGAAACCTAAGATTCGCTCGTAGCCATCAAGTCCGATCGGGACGAAACCTAAGATTCGCTCGTAGCCATTACGTCCGATCGGGACGAAACCTAAGATTCGCTCGTAGCCATTAAGTCCGATCGGGACGAAACCTAAGATTCGCTCGTAGCCATTAGTCCGATCGGTTCTGTGACGTCATACCCGGGCCGCCGTGAACGCCGTCTATACTTGTCGTATCAAGGTCGGTCGTCGTCAGCTGACATGTAAACAAAGTTTCGCGGGCGACGGAAGCGGCGATATATTAATTATTGAAATTATAATTAGTTATAGTGCAAAATGTGTTGGAGAAGACATCCATATTACTAAACGTGATATTCTCTATCGATTGGTAGGTATATTATAAGGATTTAAGGATTTACTAATAACTCAGGGGGGACCACAAGTATGTACCGCCCCAATTTGAAACGGGATTGTTGGGAGCGGGTGGTTACTTCTTGTTCCTGTTGACAATAGCTCATCTTCAGCTAATGATAGGTCGGAGTCGATTTCGGAGTCGGAGTCGGAGTCGACTCCGGAAGGTCGGAGTCGGAGTCGGAGTCGCCTGAAAACCGATCGACTCCGCAGCCCTGGTTCTGACAAATGATACGGCACGATCTTCGAACAATATCAGAAATTTTACCGACATCCTTGAAACATAAGGTAAGGTAGGTAAGGTAAAATAAAACTTAAGGTTTAAACATTCCTACTACATATCTAACCAACTCGCGATGGAAAAAAGGTATTGCTCGTCACTCGTTGTCAATGACTAAAGGCTGACTAAAGGCTAAAGGCTGACACAGTCTTCGCGCAGCTGCGTGAAGTGGATGTGTATTGTGGAATGTGGGTGCCTATTCAAATACATTGAAAGGAGGTCGCAACAACTCCACGATGCGCGACGTTGCGGGAATAACAAATGCACTACTGAAATTGACCCATGTATTTGAATGGGCGCCTGCAGGCACCCGCATGGGCTTTCTGCAGCTGACTGAGTTTCAGCCCTAAAAACAGTTTGGTGAAAATGAGCAGAACAGTACACAAACAGCACTTTTTTAGCCTTTTTTAACCTAGTACATACATTTTAAATAAAACTATTTCTTCACAACTATTTCTACCGACCTATGTTGTCATTAGCAACTATTAAGTGTGTTGGTTCTCTGGTGTTGCTGTGCTAACTTTGCACTGCCTTCGTACTTCGACTGGCTGGACGAGGGACGCGGTGGGGCCGTTCCTCACTCGGCAGTCGGTCGCTTCGTATTCGGCTGGACGAGGGAAGCGGTGGGGTCGTTCCCCACTCGACAGTCGGTCGCTTCGTACTCGGCTGGACGAGGGACGCGGTGGGGCCGTTCCTCACTCGGCAGTCGGTCGCTTCGTACTCGGCTGGACGAGGGACGCGGTGGGGCCGTTCCTCACTCGGCAGTCGGTCGCTTCGTACTCGGCTGGACGAGGGACGCGGTGGGGCCGTTTCCCACTCGGCAGTCCAGTCGGTCGCTTCGTACTCGGCTGGACGAGGGACGCAGTGGGGCCGTTCCCCACTCGGCAGTCGGTCGCTTTTTGTCTCAGTCGGCTCGTCTTAGTTGTGCGCGTGCGGTTTTTGCCTGCTGAACCGCCCGTAATTGGCTGCTTACAGGCGGCGGCTCGTCAACGATGTGCCGACGGTCGGTCCTGTCCTGATGTGCTGTGCTCTGCTGTGCTCTGCTGTGCTCTGCTGTGCTCTGCTGTGCTCTGCTGTGCTCTGCTGTGCTCTGCTGTGCTCTGCTGTGCTCTGCTGTGCTCTGCTGTGCTCTGCTGTCCTGATGTGCTGTGCTCTGCTGTGCTCTGATGTGCTCTGCTGTGCTCTGCTGTGCTCTGCTGTGCTCTGCTGTGCTCTGCTGTGCTCTGCTGTGCTCTACTGTGCTCTGCTGTGCTCTGATGTGCTCTGATGTGCTCTGCTGTGCTCTGCTGTTCTCTGCTGTGCTCTGCTGTGCTCTGCTGTGCTCTGCTGTGCTCTGCTGCGCTCTGCTGCGCTCTGCTGCGCTCTGCTGCGCTCTGCTGCGCTCTGCTGCGCTCTGCTGCGCTCTGCTGCGCTCTGCTGCGCTCTGCTGCGCTCTGCTGCGCTCTGCTGCGCTCTGCTGCGCTCTGCTGCGCTCTGCTGCGCTCTGCTGCGCTCTGCTGCGCTCTGCTGCGCTCTGCTGCGCTCTGCTGCGCTCTGCTGCGCTCTGCTGCGCTCTGCTGCGCTCTGCTGCGCTCTGCTGCGCTCTGCTGCGCTCTGCTGCGCTCTGCTGCGCTCTGCTGCGCTCTGCTGCGCTCTGCTGCGCTCTGCTGCGCTCTGCTGCGCTCTGCTGCGCTCTGCTGCGCTCTGCTGCGCTCTGCTGCGCTCTGCTGCGCTCTGCTGCGCTCTGCTGCGCTCTGCTGCGCTCTGCTGCGCTCTGCTACGCTCTGCTGTGCTCTGCTGTGCTCTGCTGTGCTCTGCTGTGCTCTGCTGTGCCTGTGATACTGTGATGTACCGTGCTGTTCTGTACTGTACTGTGATGCTGTGCTGTGCTGTGCTGTGCTGTGCTGTACTGTGCTGTGCTGTACTGTGCTGTGCTGTAATGGATTATGGGTTCTTGCACTGTGGTGGCCGTGCTGTACCTACTGTACTGTACTGTTCATCATGTGTGACTGTGCCGCGCAACGGTATACGGTTCTATTGTGCATTGGTATGTCGTTCTGTACTGCGTGTAACTGAACTGCGATATTTGTTGTTTCCTTCCGTTTACTGTGGCAATTATGTGATTTACAGCACCGCACATTATGTTGTGCTGTAATGTGCCGGTGCGCTCTGATGACACGTGTGTTGCATTGTGATACCAGAGTGTGATGTGCGACACTGTGCTGTGGTGTGCCTTTTCATACCGGGCCTTTTTATCTCGGTCTGTTGCTGCGTTGCTGCGTTTCTGTGCTGCCGTACACTGTGATATGATATGCTGTGCTACGTTGTGTTGAGTTGTATCGCATTGTGCTGTTGGGGTGTGCCGCGCCGTACTGCCGTGTGTGCTGTGTGTACTGTGCTGTGCTCTGCCGCCGTGATATGCTGCATCGTACTGTTAGGTCCTGTCCTGTTCTGTGTCGCACTAGGTTAGATCCTGTCCTGTTATGTTATGCATCGTGCTGTTAGGTCCTGTCCTGTTCTGTGTCGCACTAGGTTAGGTCCTGTCCTGTTATGTTATGCATCGTGCTGTTAGGTCCTGTCCTGTTCTGTGTCGCACTAGGTTAGGTCCTGTCCTGTTATGTTATGCATCGTGCTGTTAGGTCCTGTCCTGTTCTGTGTCGCACTAGGTTATGTCCTGTCCTGTTATGTTATGCATCGTGCTGTTAGGTCCTGTCCTGTTATGTTATGCATCGTGCTGTTAGGTCCTGTCCTGTTATGTTATGTATCGTGCTGTTAGGTCCTGTCCTGTTCTGTTCTGTGTCGCTCTGGGCGCATCGTGCTGTTAGGTCCTGTTATGTTGTGTCGCTCTGGGCGCATCGTGCTGTTAGGTGCTGTCCTGTTCTGTGTCGCTCTGGGCTGTCCGGTTCTGTCGTGTGCCGGGCTGTATTATGTACTGCATTGTACTGCATTGTACTGCACTGTACTGCATTGTACTGTCATGTGCTTTCCTGTGCTGTGCCGTGCCGTGCTGTGCTGTGATGTGCTGTGCTGTGCTGTGCTGTGCTGTGCTGTGATGTGATGTGATATGCGGTGATGTGCCGTGATGTGCTGTAATGTACTGTACGGTGTTGTGCTGTGATGTGCTGTGCTGTGCTGTATTGTGCTGTGCCGTGCCGTGCTGTACTGTACGGTGTTGTGCTGTGTTGTGCTGTGCTGTGCTGTACTGTACGGTGCTGTGCTGTGTTGTGCCGTGTTGTGCTGTACTGTACGGTGTTGTGTTGTGCTGTGCTGTGCCGTGCCGTGCTGTGTTGTATTGTACGGTGTTGTGCCGTGCAAAACTGTTCGTTATTGTACTACGCTGTGCCATGCCGCCCTTTTTCGTACCCGTGCTGTTCTGTACTGATACTGTACCCAGCTGTTCTGTTCTGTGTCGCCCTGCTCTTACCGTTCTGTGCCGCCCTGTTCTATATCCAGCTGTTCTGTTCTGTGTCGCCCTGCTCTTACCGTTCTGTGCCGCCCTGTTCTATACCCAGCTTTTCTGTTCTGTGTCGCCCTGCTCTTACCGTTCTGTGCCGCCCTGTTCTATACCCAGCTTTTCTGTTCTGTGTCGCCCTGCTCTTACCGTTCTGTGCCGCCCTGTTCTATACCCAGCTGTTCTGTTCTGTGTCGCCCTGCTCTTACCGTTCTGTGCCGCCCTGTTCTATACCCAGCTTTTCTGTTCTGTGTCGCCCTGCTCTTACCGTTCTGTGCCGCCCTGTTCTATACCCAGCTTTTCTGTTCTGTGTCGCCCTGCTCTTACCGTTCTGTGCCGCCCTGTTCTATACCCAGCTGTTCTGTTCTGTGTCGCCCTGCTCTTACCGTTCTGTGCCGCCCTGTTCTATACCCAGCTTTTCTGTTCTGTGTCGCCCTGCTCTTACCGTTCTGTGCCGCCCTGTTCTATACCCAGCTGTTCTGTTCTGTGTCGCCCTGCTCTTACCGTTCTGTGCCGCCCTGTTCTATACCCAGCTTTTCTGTTCTGTGTCGCCCTGCTCTTACCGTTCTGTGCCGCCCTGTTCTATACCCAGCTGTTCTGTTCTGTGTCGCCCTGCTCTTACCGTTCTGTGCCGCCCTGTTATATACCCAGCTTTTCTGTTCTGTGTCGCCCTGCTCTTACCGTTCTGTACCGCCCTGTTCTGTACCTGTACCGTACCGCCCTGTTCTGTACCTGTACCGTACCGCCCTGTTTTGTACCTGTACCGTACCGCCCTGTTTTGTACCTGTACCGTACCGCCCTGTTTTGTACCTGTACCGTACCGCCCTGTTTTGTACCTGTACCGTACCGCCCTGTTTTGTACCTGTACCGTACCGCCCTGTTTTGTACCTGTACCGTACCGCCCTGTTTTGTACCTGTACCGTACCGCCCTGTTCTGTACCTGTACCGTACCGCCCTGTTTTGTACCTGTACCGTACCGCCCTGTTTTGTACCTGTACCGTACCGCGCTGTCCGCTGTCGTCACATCAGACCGCGCCGCCACGTCTCTGGTCGCGGCGACGCTGTGCCGTTGAGCTCCATCCGAGCGTGACAGCGCGGCCTCCCGCTGCAGGGCGGAGTCGCGTGTTGTCGGCGTGTACGCTCCGTTTTTGTCCCCCGGCCGTAATGTGACTTGTTTTATAATGAGCTCAAATTAGAGCAAACACTCTGCCGGGGTCACCGCAAGCATCCAGAAGAGCACGGCGGCAAAACAAGCAGAGCCGCGGCGGTGCCGGTACAAGAGAAAAATCGACGAAAACTTGCGGCGCGGTAATGGTGCCTTTACATTTATGATTTGAAAACACCACATAGAAGGTGTCTGGTTGACAAATGTTTTTGAGGAACGTAGCTCTGATGTCCGTTTTGATAAGCAAATATTTCTATGGACTTTTCATCATACCATAAGTACAGAAGTTTGCGTAATAGTGTAGCTAGTTTTCTTCTATTTTTCCTATCATGGCGGTAGTGCCGGGCTGGTCCAGAGAGGATATGTCCGCGATATCAGTGCGAGCAGGCGGCTAGGAGATGGCCAGCCTTTAACTGATGAGATCCGAGGGCGTGAAAACAGCTAGAAGACAGCTCTCAATGGGATGTTCAATGCCGCTCCTAAAAAGTGCATTGCGAAGTCGTATAAATTCAGTACGTGTCAGGTGGATGCAACCAACATGCAACATATGGTGCACTCCTTCAGCATATGTAAGCTATTGAATGATACATTTCACTGGATGGAATCCAAAGACAAAAAACGAGGAAGAATGTCGAGTACGGGTTTCACAGAATGTGCATGATTGGTCATTTTGTACGTGCTTGCTTCTGAGCAGCGTAGATACTTTTGTGACGTCTGACATCTGGAGAGTGCTTACTCGTCGCCATTCGAGCGCCGCTGTACGAAATTCCCTAATTCCGTACGGAACATTTGGCGCGGTGCTACTCTATCACGAACTTCACTCACTGACGAATCTGACACACATGGATGACCTGACCCTAGAGTAGTGATGAAATGTCAGGCTTAAATAACGATCCAAGTGTTTTGACAGCTTTTTCATCGGGCCGATGCTCAGTGCACCGAGTGCTGTGAATCGTATCTTTGAAATATTTGCAAATATTTGCTGTATGCGTAATATGAACATGTGCAAATGACCATAACAAGTGTATGTCTTGGAGTGTTCGCTACACATCTACCATGCGCATATGTTGTATGCGTATTACGTAGCAAAGCAAATTATATAAAAAATGGCATTTGATGTTGTTTGGAAATATTTGCTGTAGCGACGCACAGCGTAAAATTGTTTCGGGCAAAACGCATTATGCTTAAAAATGGTTTGTAAAGGTACTGGTATGCAAAACCTTATCGATGGATTGCTTGAGTATATTTCATACAGACAACTACTTTCTACGGCAGACTACAGTAGGTGTAATCTAAGGTAGTACTTGCTGTGGTTTCGTGATTTCAATTTTACGGCTGCGTAATATCCTTCGATTTTCCCAAGCACACTAGTACGATTTACGCTATGATCTGACGATACTATAGGTCAACACCTATTTTAGTCGTGAAACAAAAGTCTTTAAACATGCATTGTTCACTCAGACAAGCTTACAGAAACCACATTGGCCAGTCTATTACATACAGAAGATGTATATGGTGGCGGGTATGAGGCGAACAAGCCGCAACCCTATTTTGTGGTGGCGCGCGCTGAAAAGCAGGGGGTTGGTGAAAGTGGTCGTTAACCCATCACTCGCGATCGTTAACCGATCGCCTGGCCGGAGACCACTCGGCGTCGCAGGCATCGATAGGGTGACGTCACGAGCAGGATGCACCGATTCCGCTGAATGACGTAACCTGTTCGAAGCGTTGGTGCTATCAGCCCAACTTGGCTATCGGTCGGCTCGGTCGGTATCGGTCGGTTCGGTGCCTGGCAGAGATCTGTCTGCTGCGGTCAGACTGTGGCCGATGAGTGCGCTGAGTGACGCTCGTTACGGTTGAAGGTGGTGGCCAGGTGATTGCATGTTGAACTCTATCGATTGTCTGTGGGTTGTTTGATAGTGTTCAGTGACTGGGCACTACGCCATCTGATTCGGTTCAGCTATTGTGATTGCGATGAGCAAGATGAAGCGGAAATTGTTTACACTGCAAGAGTGCGTTGACTGATAAAATGAGGAGTGGATTAAGACTAAAAGCCACGGAATGATGCAAATGTGAATATAATATGACGAGTGAAATCCGATTCATGTGATTACTGTCTCTCGCCTTATGTTAATTTATGTTTGCTTCTTTCCTTTCTTAGCAAGAGTATCACGCCTTGCTTTTAAATTTGTCTTTGGTGTCAACTGTTAACCTAACAAATGGGTGGGCTGTGTATCGCTGAGACAGGGGAGTGGTGGGAGTGGCAGTCTTCGGCCACCGGGTATCTAGGTGGTGGCGTAGACAAAATCAAGTGTTTCATTTGGCAGTTGCCTTGTTAAATCAAATAACTCAGCAAGTGAAAATATGAACATTTTGAGAAGTCTGTTAAAACATGAGCTACTTGTAATGCTTGAACATTCTGGTTTTCCAGTCATCACGTTATATGTAAGTTTCGGGACGACACGACCATGAACCCATGTATTTGACAAAGACGGCCATGGTCGACGCAGTAACGCATCTTCGGACAACACTTACGGTACCAAAATTGCATTGATTGCAGCTGTTGACTGAAGTTCGAAGTGTTGATGGTGTTGAGTGCGGTCAACTGTTAAATCCGCATTGCGTTGGCTCACTTAGAAGAAGCATCGTGTGCTCGTTTGTAATACTATATTGCTGGTACGTCACAAGAGGTTCTAAGGTCGACTTTGGGCGACTTTTGTTTTAGTGCTACTGACGATATCCATCCCACGTTGGGAACCACAAATTCGTCGCTTGTAGAGACGATTTTTACCATTCTTATGAAAAATTGTCAGGTCATGTGAAGAAAATATGGAAAACATAGACCTATTGTTTGTTATGGATGCCTGCTTTGCTCGAGAAAAAAAAACTTCAACCAGACGAAAACCAATTATGCGCAGTTGAGTTCTCGTCATCAACGTTGTAAGGCCCCCAGTTCCGTGATTTGTCCCCAGTCCCCAGTTCCACTTTGGAGAATGTAATGTTTTTTTTTGTTTTTTTTGCTTCGCGTCAACGCATGCATACAATTGCATGTTCGCAAGTCTGCAACACTCAATTTGCATGAGATAATTGCGTTCACTTGTGTGCGTCAAGCTTCAGTGCCCCCGACAGATCTGATGAGGCTATGATAACGGTGTTTTTTCATATTCATTCTTGTGTGACGACTTGTGCCTTACTCCGATGTTTCAGTACAGGAATCAGAGCGTAGAATTTGTGTATCCATGTTTATGACAATGGTTATAACCGTATCTCTTTTCCAATATAGTTCCAATAGTTTGGATAAACTTAAGATTGTATTTGACGAATTTCAATGTCATGAAATTAAATTTCCTATAATGACGGTTTCCACACATCAACGAAAATGTACTTATAGTTGAAGCGTAATATATTGCAACATCCACATAAAGGGACTGTCCCACCTTTTTGAAAGTTGTCGAATCACACGTAATTGTATGTCTACATGTCAGGCGAGATCAGCTGAACATGTTCGGGAACTTTTTTGCGGAACAAATTGCTTATCTGGTAAGATATTCAACTTTTAGTTTTAAGCGAAAAGTTGGGTGGTGACGTCATATGATTTCTTTTTAAATAACGGAAATCCTTTGTGCTGCCAAATGTACGGCACAATTTGTTGTCGACATCTATTGCGCAGAAAGCCCATGTGAACTGTACCTTTGCGTGTGTTTGCGGCCCATGTGAACTGTACGGTACGCAAGGGCAACCGAGCACTTGGGCTCTTGATTCGGTCGTTCCAACATGCGGGACGAGATAAATTTAGGCAAAGTGCCCTTATGGCTGCTTACTATGCCAATGTGCGCTCAGTTTTAGAGTACGGCAGCGTAATCTGGACAGGTGCGGCCAAGGCCCACACTGAGCGGGTCGATCGGGTACAGCACAAATTCCTCATGTGGCTTCAAGCACACCATCATGCTGGCTTTTCTTCTCTTTCGTACCGAGATCTTTTGCAATATTTCAAAGTCACCTCATAGGGGTAGCCAGGAGCCTGTTACAAATAGGGTTAAGGTCATGCGAGGTCACCATCACTTTTTTGTCAATAACTACCGACATAATAGAGATAGAGACGTAAAAATACATCAATGTGTTTGTCTCGTCAAGACACATCTTCCCATATGCAACATGCCCTACTTGGGTCACCAATTGACCTTGACCTGAGGTCAAATTTTTAAGTTAACTTAACAAGATCGCCATGTATATAATTCAAAGCGCCTTGACAAGATAAACACAATGACGTAAACAGTTTTCCGTTATCTTTATTACTTAAAAAGTTAATAGCGAAAAACGATTTAGCAAAAAAAAATCATTTTTCTTTTCTTTTTTGACCTCTGGAGTCTGGAGCCTCAAATGTTGACCTGATATCAAATTTGAGGACACCTTAGCGATTGCAAATTTCACTGGCCGGCGTTTTTTTTCTGTTTGTTTTTAACTAGCATAGTTTCTGAGATATATGGAAAGTTCTGGAGCGATGTCCTAAAACAGGAAAAATACTGGCAAATTTGATCTTTGATGACCTCTGGTGACCTCAATTTTGACCTGACCTAAAACAATAGTAAATACTTTCGATAGAACATGTATGAAGCTATCAAATGCCGTTTTCCGCTTCTCGCTACGTAGCGTAGTTTTCGAGATCTCAGGGGGGCGGCGGAAATCAACCCCCCCCCCCCCCTGCAGCTCGTGTTCGGCGCAAAGCCCCTGCAGTGCGCGGGTTAAGAAGTCAATATATCAGTTAAGCACGTCGTCGGTTTTATATCAATTATGGGCAAGATTTGCTTGCTGAACAAAAAGACGATTATTTCCATCAGCATGCTACTATGCGAAAATATGTTTGATATAGACTTGCCAGTAACTAGTCATTGCATATGTCTGTGTAATATAATCATGGATGTGTTTGTTCCCATTACATGGAATATTTTTCAGAGTAGTATAGGTTTAGGTACCTATGTGCTTGTCATGGGACTTTCAATAAAACAATCAACAATACTATCCTTGCTGCAAATGAGCACCCAAGCAGCATATTTGCAATCGGTTAGGTAGCATTCGAACAACTTTAATACTTAAAGGGAAATAATGACCTTTTGATTTTGTTAGCAACAATTTCTTAGGCTCCCGTTATATTTTTAAAATTATTTTATTTAAATTTAAGAATTAAATAAAATTATTCCCAAATTCAAAGTTGTAAGTTTGGAAGAAATACAAAACAAGTACCTTGTGTACATCATGAAGGTCATTGACAAATTCGTCCTTCCCTACCATTGTTAACATCGAGTGCGGCATTTGTGGAGCCTCTGTGACATTTCCGATCAAACTGAGCGCTGCTCGGACACCCGCTAGTAGCGCTTTCGTTCTCCATGGCAACCAGGCGTCAGCCAATCAAAAGCCAGAAAGGGAATACGTTCTGGCTTTTCATTGGCTCACGCCTGGTTGCCATGGAGAACGAAAGCGCTACTAGCGTGCGTTCGAGCAGCGCTCTGATCCGTGAAGCAATCCGTGAAGCATCCGTGATGCATGACTGACTATCAGTATAAGTCATGAATAACAACAACATGCAAACTATACCAACTCGAATAAAATAAGAGAGGAATGAATTGAACCCCAGGCAAGCTAGTATTCGCAAAGCACTCGGCACTGCGCCACAATGGCAAAAGATGAGGGAAATGCTTATTGGATACAATATTATTACGTCACAAGTTTCTGAAGTGTCAACTACTATGAAATACAGTGATAAAATACCTTTAATAATGATTAACAAGAAAATTCAAACTTAAAAACAATCATTTGAATAAGTCTTTAATTAGCTTTCAACTCGAAATCAGATATATTTTGCAATGCTACACAAGAATGGCACCAATGACGTCATTAACAAAGCCTGCTACGGGACTTGGGTATACTAATCAGGAACAACTCGCCAAGTGCGCCGAGATGGTTAAGTGCGCCGAGAAGCATGACAATGACTTTGTAAACAAATCGCCGACGCTAAATAGGTCGCCGTCGATGTGCATCGATGAGCTTCTGATTTAATTGCCAGTTTTGTGTTATTGTTCGTTAGTTTTTTTGGGAAAAATTATTATTTTTCATGATAAAATAAAGCATAGTGTTATATACAGCCACAGACAAACTATACACAACTCCTAATGTTGAAAACAAATGAATCGAATTGCAAAAATTGAGGGTCGCAACCACTAACTATGCCGCGTTGATGTGCATCGATGAGCTTCCGATTTTATTGCCACTTTTTCCAATCGCTGTTAGTTTTAGAAGATCGCCGGGCATATAATCACAACAAGCAGAACGCACAATATATTTTCCACTCCATTGCGTAAAAAAAATAATACGGGAAAAGCCCGCAGTTTGATGAGGACCAAAAGTACTTGACAAAAGGTCAGAAATAGTGCAAGTACCGGTCGTTAAAAGTGTGGAACGCTTATCAACTTTAACTTGAAATATCTTTCGGTAGGAAAGTTTTCATGCAAAATGTGATGAATTTACAATATATTTTGATCTCGTCTGGCGATTTCAAGTGCTAACTCCATTTTAGTGGAAAAAGGTCATTATTTCCCTTTAAAACCATCCAATCACATTTTCTATCCGAGAACTGCGTGATCATCACTGACAGACATCAGAGACTCTTGCGAGTTCTTAGAGACCATACAGGCGTCGATTTAGTCTCTGCAGAGAGCCACATTTTACGATAACTTTCGAGGGGGTCTTTTGGTCTCAGTATTATCTTTTTGTCAAAGTTCTCAGCGTGAACTTAAATTGTCTTGCTTGAGAATGCCTGATGCCTGAAAAAAGTCGCGGCGCCTGCCGGGATTAAAACGGAGACCCTTCACATGTTAAACGAGCGCTCTACCACTGAGCTACCCGAGTAGGCAAGCTTGTATCAGAGTAGGCAAGAAGACGGTACCAACCAAGTCAAATGCTGGACGAGGTAGATACCGACTTCCGTGTGTAAGTATTGCTTGGTTAACAAAATGATGGTATGAAAGTACTATTTACAAATCAAAACAATCGAAAACAATATTATTAGGTATATATTTGAATAAAACGCCGTTTCGTCGTTACGATTACATCGCAACCTGCCATTGCTATAGTGGCCCATCTTCATGGAATTAATTCAATTTCAGGAGACCATTTACTGTTTTCAGGGGACCATTCACTGTTCTCAACAGCTGACTGCAGCTGACTGCAAAAGCATCCCGCGGGTTCGATCCTCGGTCGCGACCGACTTTTCTTATTCGTTGACTGCCTGATGGTCCCAGAGACATCAAATGGTCAGCTGGAGACATATTTACTCTCAACGACCAACGCGGAGACCATGTATATTTATCATGCAAGACCATCCACTGACAGGTCTCGAAAAGGAAACCGTGCGGGTTCTCAGGGAAGAGGATTTAACAAAAGTTCTAAAAAGTGTTTCTGAGTGTAGTTTAAAACACCATGTTTACTATGACTGAGGTGCACCCGCCATACTTGCAGAGGTCATGTCATCGTCCGACCCTTGGGCTTTCTCAGAATCACCCGCCCGAGCGAACGCACCTATCCAACCCGAGAAAACCGATACAGCTTTTCCACAAACAATTATTCACAATTAGTTGGCATTAAAGGCGCAGCCGAATAATCGTGCTCGGAAATTGGAACCAATCACCATCGAATTAACGAGCAAAACGTGGCTCCGGGATGACCGCCTCGGGCTGCGTTTCCAGTGCATGGCGGGTCAGGCCCGGCGATGCTCTCAGTTCGCCTCTGGGCCCGCCGTTCTCCGGAGGTGATTGCAGTGTTCCGAACTCAGACAGGCCGTACACAATGGCCGTTTCTGTAATTGATGTGCCTTCTGTTCAGGCTTCGGTGGGTCAGCTCTTCATGGTTGGTTTCATGGGTGCAAGAGCGTTACAACACATAGGAGAAAAGGCGAATAACTGGAACTAACTAGGGGTATTTTCACCTCAATATTGGTGAGAGGAATTAGTAATGCGAAGATGCTGGTTTATGCTGTGCATATTGAGAGCGATGTAATGCATATATAAAAATCGTGGCACTTATTTAAAAGGAACAATCAATCCATTTGTATATTTCAAATCAACTTGTATAACTTTGTTGGTCTCTGATATATGCCAAAATCGTTTATGCAACGATGTTAAACGTTGACATGCAATGCAACTCATGATTTGTCTTCCTCTTATCGTCTAACAAGCTCATTACCTGTTAGGTTCTATTCCAAAGAAGTCATCTCAATCGAATGATATTGAGATTGTCTTTGGTAAACTAACAGTGTAAGTCCGTGTATAGAACAACCATGTATAGAATGCATACACTACGAACTCAAAACATGATTCCGGTTTAAGCTTCACACTTCATGCGAGTCCACCAAAACCAAAAAACTTCCAACCAGGGGCGGATCCAGGGGGGGGGGGGGCAACGGGGCTGCAGCCCCCCCCCCCCCCCCCCCCCCCCCCTCAATGGAAATGGGCGCCCCTGCCGAAGGCGCAATCTGGTCGCCGCAGGCGCCCCAAACCCATGGAGGACGCCCCCCAAACCCACGGAGGGTGCCCCAAACACATGGAGAGCGCCCCAAAATCCATGGAGGGCGCCCCCCAAATCCTTGGAGGGTGTCCCAAACCCGTGGAGGGCGTCCCCAAACCCATGGAGGGCGCCCCCAAACCCATGGAGGGCACCACCCAATTCCGGTGAGTGCGCCCCGATGCCCAAAAAGCATCCCGAACTTCAGAACTTCGGAAGGGCGCCCTCGAAACTCGGAAGCGCGCCCTCGAACGCGATTAGGCATGCACACCGAATCTGAGGAGGGCGCCCAAAATTTGAAGAGGGCGCCCAAAATCCATAGAGGGCGCCTCCAATCCCATAGAGGGCGCCCCCCATCCCATTGAGGGCGCTCTCAATTCTGGGAGGGAGCCCCGATGCCCGGAAAGCACCCCAAACTTCGGAAGGGCGCACCGAAACTCGGAAGTGCGCCCTCAAACGCGATTAGGTGCCCCCGAATCCCAGGAGGTAGCCCCCCCCCCCCCAAACTCATGGAGGGCGCCCTAAAACCCATGGAGGGCGCTCTCAAACCCATAGAGGGCACCCCTAAATCATAGTCAAAATGGTTTGGGTGTGTTACAACAATGAGTTATTTTGGCGCAACACTGCAATTTTTCCACGACAACCTTGCCGCACCTCACGGCCATGGCCACTGGCGGATCCAGGGGGGGGGGCATCAGGGGAAAATTCCCCCTCACACAGTAACATGGAGGGAAGGGAAATTTAGTACAAATATGCCCCCCCCCCTCTGCGCGTTCATCCATTGACAATGAGAAGTGATAATTAGCACGCGCTCCGCGGGGGGGGGGGGGCAAAATCTGCCCCCTCCCGGATTTTCTCAATAACTTGAACACTATGATAGATATCGAAGTGAAACTTTCAGTACCCTATGCTGCATCAATGATACGTCTTTTTACCAAATTTCAGTGAAATCGAAGTAGTACTGTGGGAAATAATGACGTTTTATTGACGTCATGGCATGCTGCCATTTTTGGTGAAGAAGAAAAAACGAAATCGTAGAACATCGAGTTTTGATGCAAATTACAAATACAAAACGTCAAAAGAAAATAAATTAAATTTTCTTCAAAATGGCTATCTCCGATTTGCGTAATATTGGGTTTTAACCCCCCCCCCCCCTCCCCCACCACCACCACCAAAAAAAAAAATTGTTTTCGGAGCAAATTCCACAAAATCATTTTATTGAAGATGTTAAAAAACGGATCATAAAAATTGGAGCCCAAAGTATGGATGACACTAAATTTCAAAGCAATATCTTTATTTTTGACTGATTTATGGCTCCCTAAGTTTAGGTAACTCATGACATCATTTTTTTGAAGTTACCTTTGTTTTGCTTCTAGTGACCAGATACAGACAAATAAATGCCAGCGCTATATTTCTGAGACAAAACTGGTCTAGAAACATGCATTTTTATTTAGATTTAATCAATTTCAAATTTTGACATTTTGTGACCTAACCTTGACCTGAGGGCCATTATATGGGGTCAGGTTGTGAAAATGGCTGCTACTGTCGAATTGTACGTGTAAACTAACCCATAACACATGTGCAGAATGGCTTTCGTAGACCTTGTTAATAGTGACCTTTTGTGACCTGACCTTGACCTTTGCTTACAATTTCATTTTTGCTTATGCGGGATGTGCATTATACCTATGAGAGCACTTTGTGCGATACTAGTCGCAATCTAAGGTTTTGAATGGAGAGTATGGCCCAAAAACTAAAATACCTTAATTTTGACCTTTCACCTGACCGTGACCGACATGTGACCTTATGTTTAAAATTTCGCTTAAGCTTTAGATGCGTCTCATTGAAAGCTTTCGAATGCCGCCTTGCGCGTCTCGCTGTGTGTATTGGTTCAGAAGATAACGAAGGAGGTAGAATCTTCCCCCAGCGGGTATTCGGCTGAATACCCCAGCGGGGACCAGATTAGGTGATAATTAAAAACTCCTCTCCCTTGTCAACGATTTTTTCCTCGCAAAGAGGATCCCACGCCGATCCCCCCCCCCCCCCCCCGGTCAACAACTGTTTGCGCTGTCGACCCGACACAACCCCCCCCCCCCCCCATCACGCTCAACGACTCATCGCGCTGACGACCCAACGCCGGCGGCGGCGCCCCCCTCAGGTGCCAAAAAAAATGCTCCCCGGGCCTGCAGCCCCCATGCAAATCCTGGATCCGCCCCTGCTTCAAACAGCTTCAGACGATAAAAAACAATTATTTGATGCAAACATTGCCATTCACCAACCACCCACGGAGATACACCTAACACCCACCAATCAACCGTTATCCAAATCATCACACGTTCACCGTGAGCGTGTTCACGTGAACGGTTCACGCACGGTGCGTTCCACATCACAGTGCCCCCCCCCCCCCCTCCCACTCCCCACTCAGCCCACCACCGACACGACCGCCACCAACCCTGCGTAATGGAAACGTGCCGACGCCAGATGAGTGCCGGACGACACCGGTCTCGGATGACCGCTGGCGCGCGTCGGCCGGCCCCGCTGCCGACATGAGCGCCATTCAGAGCTCCGCGTCCCGCCGCGACCGAGACGAGACGGGCCTTTGTCGCCCGCCGGCGGCAGGCTGGGTGGTCGCCGAGTAGTCGCTGCGGCCAATCAAGGTGTGGGCGAACCCTTTCACGAGGGACAGCGAGCAAATGCGACCACCGTGCGTTGGTGTGACGAGCGTGGTTCGGAGGCGGCGAGGCGAAGGAACATGCATGTGATGTAATGACCGCGCGAAATGGGGTGGAACAGTGGTTGTCTCTCCCCTGCTTGGCGGAACAGCAGCAGAATGGTGGAACACTTCCTTGATTCTGATCAAAGAAGTATTTTGTCGAGGCCTTGGGCGGCTTGGCCTTATATCACATTAGCAAACTAAACTACCGGAACAGTGTACACAAGTTGTTGAAAATGATAATTTGTGCTAATAATATATTAGTTTAATCAAAAGAAAAGGCAAACTATTCTAACGAGTTTCGATTGACAAATCAACATCAGAGAGTGGTGAAAACATCACCGTTTTTAGAGTCAACAATCAAGAACACTCACGAGTCGAACACTTAAACACCTCCTCTAGTGGGAACATTTCATAGCTTCGTACTAATTTTTTTTATAAAAGATCATTATTAGCACAAATTATCATTTTGAACAACTTTTGTTTACAATGAACAAGTTGCTAAACTTTCTCCAACTCATATCGAACTGGATCAGTGACTGGTTCTGCTCTATTTGGGAAGCGTTCTGTTGAAGAATGGAACAGCTTGTGTTTCTATCAAACTCACAAGCTAAAAATATTTGTCACCCTGCATTGTGCTAAGAGCACAGAATTGTTGTGATTTAAAGCTTCATGTTCAAGAGGAGAGCAGCTGTTGATCCACATCATCAGGGGAGCCCACCGACCCAGATCCGGCTGGCGCGATGACGTGACAGAAGACGGGTCACCGGTCCGGGTCGAGCTCTCCTCTCCCGGTGGTCATTACCAGGCACGACAAATCACGGCCCATGTCGGCCTAATGCACACCGCTCCGGTGTCACGAGCGTGCCATTACACCATCCGACGGACCCGCGACCGGCACCGGCGGCGGTGCCGGGGGCGCCGCGCCGACCCCTGCGGGTTCTCCATTCATTCGCGACCGCACGGCCGCGCACCAGCCGGGGCTGGGTCTGGCCAGGCCGCACCGGGCCGGGCCGGGCCGGACCGGGGTCGGTTGGAGCGGGCCACGCCGGGCCCGGGAGTGGCAGACTCGTAGCCGGCTGGCCAATCCGCGCGGTAATTGGACGCGCTAATAGTGAATGATAGCGGCCGGCCGGCCGGCACATCTCCTCAGATGCGCTGCAGGTGAGAGGCGCTGTGTGGAATCCGGCGCTGCAGGGAGCGGCCGCGGGTCTCCCACGGTAGCGCCGGGCGCCGCGCCACCGGGCCGCCGCCGGACCGCCGCCGGGCCGCCGGGTCCCGCCGGGTCCCGCCCCGCCAGGTGCCGCCGCGCAGAGGATTCGGGGAACTGTTAGCGCTGGGGTGACGGGGTCGCCGATTGATCTGCCACTTTGCGAATTAGTTTGGACCCCGGGTGCTGGGATCATGGGCGGCGGAAGCACCCTGCGCTGCAGCGGCGTCGGAAATGGTCGTTAGATGACAGACCGTCGCCGAGAGGTCACGTACAGGCAGAGGGCCAGCCGACAGCTGGCCAGCACGCGCATGTCGGGCGTACAGGGCAGCGCAGGCCCGACGCAACGCTAATTAATGGATGTATGTGTGTGTTGGATAAAATTGGCCTAATTTGGCCAGCAATGTTTCGTGATAGTAAACTATGTAAGGGTGATTTAGGTGCGAAAACGAATCAGGTATTGAGTGTGATGGGGCGGCGTGTGTGTGATATGTTGCGATGGCTTCCTGTATAAAACATTGCCATGCATTTTTAGCGGGAGTAATCGCCCGCAAGTTTGTATAACAAAATGAGACATCAAAGAAACGGCCCCGTAATTACATATAAAGCAGGAAAATGTGATATAAGAGATAATTTTGTTCAGCTGTTAGCAAATAACTTAATATAAAAATATCAAGAGCATCATCTCTTAGCCTGCGACTCTTCTATGCTGTACATTTGAATAGAGAGAAGAGAGCTGGTCGAGAGGTTACGCAAACACATTTTCACTTATTCTATGAATGAAAAATCTTTGCCTAAATTTGTATGCTGGATGAATTTGTCTTGATATATCTAGTTTCATGTATTTGCAATTTTTGCCTTTTCTTTTATCCACCTAACTTTAATAGGAGAAACGCATTTATCGGCTTCCGAACCGCAGAATGAAGTTTTGGGGCTACCATGAATGACGAAATCCAGTAAAGAGCATTACAATCTGAGATTTTCCCTTCGCTTGCCTCTGATTGACTCGAGCAGTCGGGTGATAGGTCGCTAACGGCTTAGTTTAGATTTGAGAAGAATAAATAGCAAAGATGAAAAGTGTTTACAATCTGCTGAACTTTGACACAAGCTTTAGCGAAGTTTTGCATACGCAGGCGACCAATACCGTACCGCCCTTCCCTATAGAAATTAGCTTTGGTTTGTTCACAGCTTTCTGAATAAAGCAGAAGGTTTGCATATAATTACAATGAAAATTGGACTTTTCACATATATGTGCAACAAATTGGATGCATTTTAAGTCGCCGCGACTTGCCTTTCTTGGTACAGATTGCTTCTTTCTGACATTGTCAACATATCAACTCTGCCACGAGTTCATGTACCTGCTCTAGTTTTTTTAGAGCAGCCTCGCGTGCCTCTACAACATCCAAGCGTGATTTGACATCGGAAAAATACAGTTTGACACCCATTCGAAGGCATTATGCTGCCGGATGAGCCCAGGAAAACACTGAGGTTAAAACCAGTTACGCATTTTCCAACCACCGGAAGCTATTAGGCGGATAACATCTACAGTGTGGCATTAACGTCTCTGTCTGCATGGGTCTCGGACTAGGAACCCCGCTGGGTATCGAAACCAATCATATTGCCGAGATTTAATCGCATATCGTACTGCCGGCCGCCTCGGTTATCAACAACGAGGCCCTCAGCGCCGTGTGCTGGGAACCAACGGTCAACATGTTAATCTCGCCAGCCGGTGCAGCAGAATGAGTGGTGGGAACCAACGGTCAACATGTTAATCTCGCCAGCCGGTGCAGCAGAATGAGTGGTGGGCACCAACGGTCAACATGTTAATCTCGCCAGCCGGTGCAGCAGAATGAGTGGTGGGCAACCAACGGTCAACATGTTAATCTCGCCAGCCGGTGCAGCAGAATGAGTGGTGGGCAACCAACGGTCAACATGTTAATCTCGCCAGCCGGTGCAGCAGAATGAGTGGTGGGCAACCAACGGTCAACATGTTAATCTCGCCAGCCGGTGCAGCAGAATGAGTGGTGGGAACCAACGGTCAACATGTTAATCTCGCCAGCCGGTGCAGCAGAATGAGTGGTGGGCAACCAACGGTCAACATGTTAATCTCGCCAGCCGGTGCAGCAGAATGAGTGGTGGGCAACCAACGGTCAACATGTTAATCTCGCCAGCCGGTGCAGCAGAATGAGTGGTGGGCAACCAACGGTCAACATGTTAATCTCGCCAGCCGGTGCAGCAGAATGAGTGGTGGGCACCAACGGTCAACATGTTAATCTCGCCAGCCGGTGCAGCAGAATGAGTGGTGGGCAACCAACGGTCAACATGTTAATCTCGCCAGCCGGTGCAGCAGAATGAGTGGTGGGAACCAACGGTCAACATGTTAATCTCGCCAGCCGGTGCAGCAGAATGAGTGGTGGGCACCAACGGTCAACATGTTAATCTCGCCAGCCGGTGCAGCAGAATGAGTGGTGGGAACCAACGGTCAACATGTTAATCTCGCCAGCCGGTGCAGCAGAATGAGTGGTGGGAACCAACGGTCAACATGTTAATCTCGCCAGCCGGTGCAGCAGAATGAGTGGTGGGCACCGCCACTGGACTCGCTACTGATGTAGCAGTGGTTAGTTTCTCTCCAGAAGAGCAGCCATTCAAAGCTCTGCAAGCGCGTACTATTGACGGGTGTCGTTGAGCTCATTCGTTTGCTGATGAACTTGTATGTTGCTGGTGCTGAATTGTCTACTTTTCTGTGATGCTTGTTCTCTCGGTTCCTGTGTCATATTTTCATGTGAAGGTGTCGTGTTCTCTGTACTTTTGGTGTTGTATTTTCTGTTCCTCTGGTGTCGTATTTTCTGTTCTTCTGCTGCCGTGTTTCTGTGCTCTCGATGCCGTGTTCTCTGTGCTCTCGGACCAGTGTTCTGCGTGCTCTCGGTGGTTGTCGAGTCAGCGGGGAGTCACTGTCCGTATTGTCTGTGTAATGAGCAGTTGTTATGGTCTACTGGCCGGCTCCTGGGTCCGGCCTGTATTCATCCTGGGATCACCCCGGGGTCAGACCGGGGTCAGGCGGGGTCAGACCGGGTCAGACCGGGGTCAGACCGGGGTCAGACCGGGGCCAGACCGGGGTCAGACCGAGGTCAAGACTGGGGTCGACACGGCTCCTCTCTCGCCACCGATCCGTCACCGTTGGACGCGCCGCGGGCCGCCGCGCTGTCCGACGGCGGACGGTCGCGGACGGATGAGTGTCCACGGCACAGAGATGGCGGCGGTCATTTCGGGACCTGTGATGGGTCATTTCAGATGATGACGGGCAGTCACGACGCTGCGGCTGCCTGGCATGGCGGGATACACAAAGACAGCGATGACGTGTGGTCATATTTCATAATAAATTAACGCATGGACTCTGAATCTGTCATGGGTGAACTCTAACTCAGGCTCTTACGGAGTTCCTTACGCTCTAGCTTCGAAGCACGGATGGAAAATATCAGAATGAGAAGAGGTTTATCCAACAGAGCCCTGACCTAATTCCATGTCATATTGTTGAATCGGGGTGCATATAACTTGTCTATCTCCCAGTCATACTAATTAAAATAATACGACTGTTTATATACCTATACTGCAAACTCTTGTCCGCTGAAGGGTAGTCAATGGTTTTCTGGATTTATATTTCTGTGTTCCGGTTACATGATCGACTTTGATTATGTGAATTAATTGTATCACTAATTGCAAGGGATCTACAATAAGCATGTGACATATGTCTTCTGTTTTCTTTTACACGTAGACTTTAATATTAAATGGAGTGTGCCTACTGTTTTGGAATGTCAAAAATATTTGTCATACGGTAAGTAGCTATTGGTTTGATTGTTGTATATGATGAAATTCACATCTGGAGCCCCTTTAGTTGAATTTTCACTTATATTGGTTTTTTGCTTATTGTTTGTTTCCATATCTATAAAACGATCGCCACTATGGTGATATTATGTAAAACGGCGCACATAAGACAATACAATTACGGTCACATCATGCAAGATAGAAAGACAAGTTTTGCACAGCACGTTCTTGCTGCTGTGCACTTTATGATGTGCAAGTTTCGTAGCTCTAAATTGATATCTTCTTCAAAAAATGGCCATCAGCCATCATCGAAACGGCCATCATCGAAAAACATGATGGACGTCCAGTTTCTGTTCGGCTGCTGCTATTAGCGTGCACGAGCTGTTTGGTTGAATTGCTATTGGCGGGCGCTAACAATATGCTAGCAGTTCAATCGATAGTTCCAGTGCTTCTAGTAGCGGAAGCCCTCTGGAGTCTACCCGATAACTTTTTGCTCCCAGCAAGTTCCTGGAGTCTTTGGAATATCTCAGCAACTAGGGCGAATCTGGAGAAACGAAGTCATGGGTCAATTCAGAAAATTATGTTCTATAGACCAGTGTCAATAACCCCAAATAAGCGATGTGAGTAGGCACACTCCCTTTAATAGAACTATTATGAACAACTGACCTCATGTTAGAGCCATTCATTGAACTTCATGCTAGCTTTGGGTCAATGTTTTATTGTTTTTTTTATTATTTACTGCGAATGTTTGCCAGGGGGCATATGTGCTCACACGACACAGTTAATGATGTGCCTGGTCACTCACTCGGTGTAAAGACTGCTGTAGACCGCCATGCAGCTGTGGACCGCGCGCTGTAAGGATAACCTGCAATAAGTTGACGGTCGAATTATCTTATGGTACCCAGTGCGGCAGCTGACAACATATACTTTTGTGCTCAGAGATGAGGATTTATAATTGCCGTTTTTTCTCTCTCATTTTAGCGGAAGATAGTACCTACGTTTTATACATATATATATATATATATATATATATATATATATATATATATATATATATATATATATATATATATATATATATATATATATATATATATGTCTATGTCTATGTCTATGTCTATGTCTATGTCTATGTCTATGTCTATGTCTATGTCTATGTCTATGTCTATGTATATGTCTATGTCTATGTCTATGTCTATGTCTATATCTATATCTATATCTATATCTATAAATATATATATTTATATATATATATATATATATATATATATATATATATATATATATATATATATATATATATATATATATGTCTATGTCTATGTCTATGTCTATGTCTATGTCTATGTCTATGTCTATATCTATATCTATGTCTATGTCTATGTCTATGTATATGTCTATGTCTATGTCTATGTATATATATATATATATATATATATATATATATATATATATATATATATATATATATATATATATATATATGTATATGTATATTTTTTTATAAATAAATTTAGTCAGAATGTTTTTGAATGGGGGGATTTTCGAGGTCAGGTCCCGCGTTAAGAATAGCTTGTTGCGCAGGCCCTGACCCCACCACCCAATCAAGCAATTGTATGTATGTATGTATGTATGTATGTATGTATGTATGTATGTATGTATGTATGTATGTATGTATGTATGTATGTATGTATGTATGTATGTATGTATGTATGTATGTATGTATGTATGTATGTATGTATGTATGTATGTATGTATGTATGTATGTATGTATGTATGTATGTATGTATGTATGTATGTATGTATGTATGTATGTATGTATGTATGTATGTATGTATGTATGTATGTATGTATGTATGTATGTATGTATGTATGTATGTATGTATGTATGTATGTATGTATGTGTGTATGTATGGTATGTATGTATGTATGTATGTATGTATGTATGTATGTATGTATGTATGTATGTATGTATGTATATGTATGTATGTATGTATGTATGTATGTATGTATGTATGTATGTATGTATGTATGTATGTATGTATGTGTATATATATATATATATATATATATATATATATATATATATATATATATATATATATATATATATATATATATATATATATATATATATATATATATATATATATATATATGTATATATATATATATATATATATATATATATATATATATATATATATATATATATATATATATCTATCTCTCTCTCTCTCTCTCTCTCTCTCTATCTATCTATCTATCTATCTATCTATCTATCTATCTATCTATCTATCTATCTATCTATCTATCTATCTATCTATCTATCTATCTATCTATCTATCTATCTATCTATCTATCTATCTATCTATATATATATATATATATATATATATATATATATATATATATATATATATATATATATATATATATATATATATATATATATATATATATATATATATATATATATATAAATATGTATATACTTTTTTGCGGTACTTTGCTGGATTGTAGCTATTTCCATCACACAAATAAATCAGATTCAATCGTTTCATGATGCCCAAATGGAATCGTCTTTTCCAACGCACAAAATGATATAATTGTCCAGATAGGTGATAAAGTACCCAGAGAATGCTATACAACTCATACTTGATGGCATAGCTGTGACGGGGAAACGGCAAGCTATCGTCAAATCATTCATGGAGTGCCACACGTTTGAAGTTTCCTGTCCCTATTCATTACTGTTGTCCTGTTCACAGTAATTTATCAGAGGATAATTGCAATGCAATATGCGAGATTACATGGTAGATACCAAATGTGACGAAGTACACCCTATTATTTAGGTCTGTCAAGCGCTCAAATAAATTAATAATGTATTTATGTACATAGAAAATGAAAGATGCTACGATTCACGTGTATACTTGTATTGTTTGGTAAAGACAAATGTAACCCTCGCCCTACGGGAGTTGTTTTCACCTTCGCCCTACGGGGGGGGGGGGGCTGACGGTTAACCCTGTTAACTTCCAAACCAAGCAACTTAGAGCAATTCGGTAAGAACCAGCGTGTTACCTGTCATGAGAGAGGAATCTAGCAGTATGCGATTTATAGGTTTCAGGTCAACGGGTGACCTTCCAGGTCAAGTGAATGACCTCGGATTTACCACGGTCAGAAGAGCGATTTTGCTCTTCAGAAAACCTCAAAATTAGAAATTGATAAATGTAAATAAAAAGGCATATTCCTAGACCAATTTTTGGCTCAGAAATACAGAAAAGGTAAGTATTTGTTCGTATATTGTAAAAAAAAATCAAAAAAAGTTATTAAAAAAGTGACGTCATCAGTTTATTACGCTTAGGGAGCCATCACTCAGTTAAAAATGAAGATATTGGTTTGAAATTTGGTATGGGTATTGTCCATACTCAGTTATCTTACATACATTCCTGTTTTTCGAACATCTTTGAAACTTTTGATTTTGTGGGGATTTTTCCCCCAAAAGTCAGTTTTTTATATTTTAGGGGTCAAAAACTCAAAATGTTGAAAATCCGAGATTGCCATTTTAATGAAAATGCCATTTTGTATCTTTGGTGAATTGCGTTTGCAATTCCCTTTAAAACTCAGTTCTCTACCATTTTTCAAATATTTATCGTTTTTCCATCAACATGACGTCACCAAAACATGATTATCTCCCAAACTACTTAACCAATTTCAAATAAATTTTTACGGGGCACGTATAATTGTTGTAAACTCAGCTACCAAAAATTTCAGCTAGATGCGCCGTATGAGTAAAAAGTTATGCAATAAAAACCTCAGGGGGGGCTGTCAGCCCCCCCCCCGTAGGGCGAGGGTTAAGACTCACAAGGACACCTGTTATAGTAAGTTATGTTACAAGGAGGATAGCACTAAACCTGTCATTGGTTGCTCATTTAAAGGTACTCTTGTCAACCGAGAGATCTAACACATTTTAGACCGAAAGCATTCAAATTATTTCGCTATGAATTGTGGTGATAACTCCTCTGTCTATATGTAATAGTTTCATGACTTTATCAGAAAGATGTCATTGTTCTGAAACGTCTGTTTGATACGTCTACGTCTTTTAGATTATGTTATTAATTATATTATTTTATTGGCATAGCATACATTTTTTTATTGGCATAACATACATACAGTAATCACAATACCACACTATCCCTGCATATGTTTGTTGCTTACATCAACCAACTTTTCCAAATCCAAACTTGTTCTTTGGTCAAAACAATGCTCCAAGTCAATATTGTTCCTTACTTATTCGAACACTTCTTTGAACTAAACGAAAAATAATTAAAATGTCGCTATGTCGCCATGACGGTCTGAGACACGTGTCAGAGCAGACTCCTATGCTCTCCTGAGTTGTCAGAGTGAACCGTGGCAAACTCTGCGACAGCTGGGCCGCGTATTGCCACTGAAGAAAAGTGAACGTGGGACAAAGCCAGGTTTGCGGCGCCGCGTTTGCGTCATGCTCAACAACGGGGCAACAACTGTTTACATTACCCGTTATTGTTGATATATAAGTGTCAAGGTGCTTGTGTCAGTTTTTACTCTTGTCATGCTAAAAATGTGAATTTCCTCCTGTACATTCAGTGTGGATGGGCGAATTGTCAGCCATATGAAGCCCAGTTATACCGGTGCCTTGTTGTATTCGATGAAAAAAGCACGAATGATTTGTTTACCTGAATTAGGTAACCCTCCTCTATTAATTAAAAACTTCTTCAGCAACAGTTTTGCTTTCATGATAGTGAGCTTTCCAAGACTTCAACGTCCTTCTTCAGCCCGCGGTGAAATCATCCGGTATACATAAATACCGCCATTTGACTTTATAGCCGTGCAAGTGCAGCTCCGCAATCTGGTTTGCATTCATGAATAACCTCTTATATTGTCGTGATGCTCCAAGACTCGAGCAGGTTTTCTAGAGAAGATATATCGTGAGGCATCGTACATACATTGATAGTGATTGCCAAGAACATACACCTAAACTGAAAGCGTTGGCATGCATAACAAACGTATGGAGTAAACGCCTAACACGTTCGTGAGCGATATTGTATCATTTCATCATTTTACCACAAAACACTGCAAATTGAATCGACGTGTGGCTCCTATTTTACCTTCAAAATGTAATAATTGGGCAACTTTCACGACAGTGGCTTCGAACAATATTTGTCATGTACAATATGAAAGGAAATCACTATCCCTTGGAAAGGGACACAGTAATACCATTACCAAGCACCATTGGGTTGCTTTCACATTTCATATTTTATTGGGAACATCCACATCAACTCCATCCCTCTCTGTCCATCCATGGCTACCTTGAGCCTGAAGTGAGTAAAACTACTTCTTTGACCTCATTCCTGTTTTAATACCATCGCGAACTCACACCATTCATCAATTGCTGGCCATCCCAAAGTGAGTCACATTCCCTCCCTCTCCGTCCATCCCTGGCCACCTCCTTCCCTTCCTCTCCGTCCATCCCTGGCCACCTCCTTCCCTCCCTCTCTGTACATCCCTGGCCACCTCCTTCCCTCCCTCTCCGTCCATCCTGGCCACCCCCTTCCCTCCCTCTCCGTCCATCCCTGGCCACCTCATTTCCTCCCTCTCTGTCCACCCCTGGCCACCTCCTTCCCTCCCTCCCACTTCATCCCTGGCCCACCTCCCGCCTCTCTCCAGCCCACCTCCCGCCTCTCTCCAGCCCACCTCCCGCCTCTCTCCAGCCCACCTCCCGCCTCTCTCAGCCTACCTCCCGCCTCTCTCCAGCCCACCTCCCGCCTCACTCCAGCCCACCTCCCGCCTCTCTCCAGCCACCTCCCGCCTCTCTCCAGCTCACATCACGCCTCTCTCCAGCCCACCTCCCGCCTCTCCAACCCACCTCCCGCCTCTCTCCAGCCCACCTCCGCCTCTCTCCAGCCCACCTCCCGCCTCTCTCCAACCCACCTCCCGCCTCTCTCCAGCCCACCTCCCGCCTCTCTCCAACCCACCTCCCGCCTCTCTCCAGCCCACCTCCCGCCTCTCTCCAGCCCACTCCGCCTCTCTCCAGCCCACCTCCCGCCTCTCTCCAGCCCACCTCCCGCCTCTCTCCAACCCACCTCCCGCCTCTCTCCAACCCACCTCCCGCCTCTCTCCAGCCCACCTCCCGCCTCTCTCCAGCCTCTCTCCAGCCCACCTCCCGCCTCTCTCCAGCCCACCTACCGCCTCTCTCCAGCCCACCTCACGCCTCTCTCCAGCCCACCTCCGCGGGCGCCTCCGTCGCCGGAGGGCCCGTCCTTGCTGGCAGCAGGTGGCGCCCTCTGCTCCGGCGCTAGTCCCGGCTGCAGCGGCCCGCCTGAGCCGCATGAATGGAGCCGGCTTCTCCGTTACGACCTGACCAGGGGCCAAATGATTGTCGCCGCCGCCGCCGCCGCTGCCGGGGCCGGCGAAGCCCCCGGCAATGCCGCCAGATGACTGCGATAAACGCCGGGTCGACACGCAGATGGACGCTCGGCAAAAACGCTCCTACGACCCGACCTCGACATACCAGGACGGGACGGGACGAGACGGGACGGGATGGGACCCAGGCACGTTGCCAGGATTTCGTCCAAGGGGAGGGGGGCGGCGCCTCGAAAGGACCCCTTCCCGAGCGGTGAAAGGCCCCCTTCCCAAGCTTTGAAAGGGCCAAACAAAATGGATGAAAGGGCACGTTACAAGGACGGAGAATGCATTATGACAGGTATGGCATGGGCCATACAATTTTTAGGAGCTGGAGTTAGCAAACTCCAGCTCCTAAAAGTTTGGAACCAGCGACACCAATTTGGAATGAGCTATACCAACTTCGAATATTTGTTTAAGCTCAAGACCTTATAACAAAACAATTGGGCCGCGGAGTGGCGCTATTTTTTTAGTCTTATGCCCTGGATATGCATTTACATCAATGCGTCGCATAGCGTATGTTGCGTACCTCTAAAAATGTTATTGTGCGTTTAAAAGTGCCGGAAAAAAGTGTTAAAGCGAACTATTTTGCCCAATTATATAGGAAAGTAGCAACATAACGCATAAATGCAGCGAGAAACGGCACGATTTTTAACCCGCAGGCCGCATATAATAGCCGTTTTCACGAAGGATTTTACGTTTGGGGCGATTGGGGCGTTTGGGGCGTTTGGGGCGATTGAGGCGTTTGGGTCGTCTGGGGTGATTGGGTCTATACCTCGTAAGAACAAGACTTTTCCCGGTTATTTTTGGTATCAATCGCAATTTTATGAATTTATGAATAAGTATATGCTCTTACAATGCAATATTTCCCGTTAGTTTGCTTTGAATATTCAAATTCGTGAGCAAATCTGGCAATTTTGGGTTGCGTTAGTTCCTTCTACAAAATATACCGAAAACGCCCCAAAAGAGGCTAACAAGTATACTAGATAATCAGCTTTGATTAAATCAAATACGCAATTGACACTTAGTTAGGGCAAAATTAAAGATAAATATAATATTATGATGACAAATGCAATGAAATGTCAAAAGCATAGACAGGCCTTAATTCATTGTCGCTCTGTCCCGCTGAGATCGTCCAATTTAGAGCGGTAACTTCGTTGGTTTCTGAAAACCGGAACAATCCTTACTCATTTATTTAAGCAACGAGTCACCAAATGTTCTTGATTTGATCAATTGATTAATTGATGAATCTCATAAAAAAAAACTGAAAGAACCTCAGAAAAAGCACTTATAAACCCATGAAACATGCGTGCTTTCTGCAGCCACTGGTACTGAAAACTCAAAAATGGCTGCTCTAGATCGAACGGACGGCATGGCTGGGCGCAGACCACGGCTCTGCACATGCGCAACGTGACGTCAGGCGACCGGCTGGCCCGTCGCCATGGTGACGGGCCGGCTGGCGCCGGAGCCACGTGGTCGCCATGGTTACCGGGCGGCGGCGCCTGCGCGGAACCAGCGCAGAGCCGGAGCCAGCATTCTCGTCATCTTACAACAAATGATCAAATCGAAATAGCTAATTATCATTAATCCTTGCTATCAAAAGTGAATATGACTGAAAATATGAATGGACTAATTAATCTAGTTTTCTTTGAAATAAGCTATTATTCCTGAAAACCATGTCGTTGCAAAATATGACCATTTCCCGAACCCCGCACATCCGGGATTCGAGCAAGATGGAGTATCACCAAACGTCCCAAGCCACCACAGCCATCTGGCATCACCAGAGCTAGTTTAAGATGAAATTGTTAATTTTAAGTAAACTATGTTGTTATCATTAAAATGGAATTTCCAGAAAAATGCATTAATTCATAAAGTTGCGATTGATATCAAAAATCACCTGGAAAAGCCGTGTTCTTACGAGCTATAGACCAATTTACCCAAAACGCCCCCAACGCCCCAAACGCCCCAAACGCAAAATCCTTGGTGAAAACGGCTAAAATAACTTGTAGCTAAATTGCGCCGCGGAGCGGCGCCAAATTTTGAGCTTATTCCCTGGACAACCGCATTCTTACTGTTAAAAG